>UELU01121871.1:0-11259 GCA_900490025.1 Megastigmus dorsalis
CCATATGGCAGGTTTGAGGTTAGTGCAAAGTTTGGATGGTCATGGCATATAACAAAAGTGTTACTTAGGAGTTTTACTGGGCTTCCTGCATTGTATTTTGCAACAAACTCACTTGTATGAAAAAAGTTTCCACACACGATACAAACTACTGCTCCTACTTTAACGTTAGGATGGCACTTGTAATGTTTATTAAGAGAGACGTCGGGCGGTTCCTTACCTCCCGACGCCATGATGGCAACTGATATTTATTTATCCAATACAAATAAATTTTTGCGTTTTCGGTCGACCATAATTGATTCGCGATTGTGAATTTTCGATTTCTGAGGGATGAATCAAGATCAGCGACCTCAAAAACCCGAACCCCTGAGTGCCCAATGTCACCCGATTCAAATAAGTTTTTGGATTTTTGGACCTAAAAAACCCCGGGATACCAATTTTCGTGAAGATCCGATTTTTTTTCTATTTTATGCGAAACGTGAAATTTTGCTCGCCGCTCAAAAGGTGAAAAACGCCTTTTCGGGGGTGAAAATATTAATTGTTACAAATTTAAAAAATTCGTCGTTCAACTACAACTATTTAGTCCACTCATGGTTGAAAAAAAAGAGGGGGTCATTCGGCGTTTTCTACGAGAAAAAAAATCATGAAAATATCAAGGTCATATTTTTTTTTTAGTGGAAAAATCGCAATTTCAACCCCAGATTCTGAAAGAGCACAAAGTACGGGACACCATATTTTTCATTTGAACATTCTCGTTTTTTAATGATGAGAATTTGCCTTAAAAATGATGAAAAAAAATACGATTCCCGGTCGTTAATGGGTTAAATATATGTGTTGTAATTAAAAATCGTTAAAATCAAAGCTTTATGGCTTCTAGTTTTCTCCAATATTTTGTTATATTTAATAATAATTTTTTTCTTTTTTTTGTAATCGCAAATCATTATTGAACTTTAATTAAAAAATTTATTTTGGTTGTCGGCTAATAATTTTTACGTTTTGTAAGTGCCTATAATTTAATGTATTTTTTTTTATTATTTTGAATATAATTTCTAACTATTTATTAATTGTTTATTTCTAGATTTGTTATTTTTGAAAGGTATAGTTTATTTAAAATTTGATTCTAGTTTATTAATTTTTATTAATTTCTACATCCAGACTAAAATCCGTTAAATTTTTGCATTTGCTATTTTTATCTTAAAAATTGTGATAATATTATTTATTTAGTATTTATTTAGTGTTTTAGTATTTGGTGCGCTAATTTATATATATCAAGGGGCATGGCAGCGCCGCCGATGGTAAGTATGAGAACCTGATATTTTGAATTTGATTTTTAACCTCAAAAAGTTTTTGACCGTTTCTATTAATTTATGCTTTACATTGGTTTTATGAAGTTTTGCGGGGGTTAATTAATAGATTTTCAATTTCTACTTTAATTAAAAAAAGTTTCATCCCCATATTTAGATTTTTCTATTTCCGCCTTCGTGTTCTGCCATTCTATGTCCCTATATCTTTCTTCAATCGCTTCCAACCATCTTTTTTTACTTTCCCCATCACCATTTTTGCTCTGCTAGTCACGTACTTTATGTGGTTTTGCTCTCCATTGTTTCCACTCATTTTGTATCCTAAGTATACGAAACTTTTGACTTTTTCGATCTTTTCTCCTTTTCATTCAAATTTCTCTTTTTTCCTCCTGCCTCCTCCCTTTCTGAATTCCATTATTTTCTTCTTTTCTACGTTTAACTGCAGTCCCTTTCCTTCCAAGAATTTCTCCAGTTTCTTCATTATTAGCTTCATCCCCCTTTCGTTAATTGCCAGCAGTGCCACGTCATCCGCATACGACAGTGTCCATATCTTCTTTTTTCTTATCATCAACCCACCCTCTTGTATATTTTTCATCTTCTCTTCCAAGCCTGTCATCGCTACTTTAAACAAAACCGAACTCATTGGACATGAAAAAAGTGTATATTAATATAATATAATCATATTACACTCTGTCTAGGTGTGTATATCGATAATTATGTCTAGGTGGGAAATTCGGTTGTATTCGACATCTAGGTGTACAGGGTCGCCGATGATGGAGTCTAACTAGTGCGCTCCGTAGCTTTTCGTGTCTAGGTGTAGAATTTTACCATATTCGATGTCTAGGTGTATAAGGTCGTCGATGATGGAGACTAAGTACTGCGCTCCGTAGCTTTTCGTGCCAAGGTGTCGAAATCGGACGTACTTGATGTCTAGGTGTATAAAGTCGCCGATGATGGAGTCTAAGTAGTGCGCTCCGTAGCTTTCTGTGTCTAGGGATAGGGTTCGAGACCAAGACCCCGAATTTTTCAAGTAAAAAAAAGGTTCGAAAAATTTGAAAAAGATCATATCCAACGTATTTTGAACTGTTCTTTCGAATGGTGAGACTTATTTTTTGCTAAAACACTCTTGAAAAAAAATATGGAGTGTTTTTCACGAAAAAGGTGAAAAAATTTAGAAATTTCAACTATTATATAAAAAATTTAGAAATTTTAAAATTATTTTAGAATCAGGAAAAAAATTTAGAAATTTTAAAATTATTTTAGAATAAGGAAAAAAATTTTCCCGTAATATTTGAACATCGATTGTCCATTTTTGCAATTTGAATTATTGTCATTGCATTTTCCTTATGAAAAAAAATTCATAAAGTTGAAAATTTCCAAATTTTTTAACTTTTTTTCGTGAAAAACACGCCAAATTTTTTTCAGGAGTATTTTAACAAAAAATTGGTAATCCATTCGAAAGAACAGTTCAAAATACGAATTTAATACTAAGAACCGCACTGCGGTATTTATTCAATAATAAAACGAACTGATACATGATGCTTCCGCTGGAGCCTTCGGCCGTAAGCCGTACACTATCACGTCGCTATCGCGTCGCTAGCCTACAAGCGGTAGTATCGGTCCCGATATTCGCGCTAGGAAATCGTGCGCAGGAGGCGCGCACTATGAATTGCTGAATGTCGCGCCGTGTGACTCTAACGCGCGCGCGCGAGAGAGAGAGAGAGAGACAGAGAGAGAGAGAGAATTACCGGGAGAGTGTCTGCTCGTTGCCGTCGGCCTCCTGGAGCCTCCTCTCGGATGCTTCCTCTCCTCCTCGAGATGGTCGTCGTGGGCAGTCAGATTCGGTACAGCCTTTCCTGCATTCCTCGGAGCGATGGCTTCGGAGCGCCGGCCCTTCAGCGGAGTCCGTCGGCTGCTCGTGGCCGTCCCGGATGTCGAAGCTCTCGTCTCCTGGACGTCTATCCGCCTTTGGCCTTTGGAGTCCGCCCCGCGAACATGGCTGCCTAGTCCGCCTGCCTCGTGCCGGCTCACTTCTGGTCCTTCGCGAACTTCGGAGGTGCTTCCAGTTTTGCCGGTGTCCGTGAAGAGAGTGATGCTCTCTTTTCGGCGTTTCCGCTCTGTTTCTTTTCTCTTCCCACTTCTCGCGCCTTGTCGCGAACCTCACACTGCTCGCGTTTCTCGCGGAGTAGAGCTTCTCTCCCTCTCTCTCTCTCTTACTCTCGTTGTTTCCCTATTACAGGATTCTTTCGTTTTATTTGTGTGATGTGTGCGCGCGTCTCCTGGCGCGCTCTTACCTTTTCGTGAGGTGTCATGTGACGTAATTACCACGTCACAACACCCCCCGGCTTAATTTTCTTGCCTAGTGCAAGAACGCACACGTGCAAGTATCTGCCGACTTGCATCTTTCGGCTGCTATGTCGGACGCTATACCGTTTGAACTTTTGATGTACTATCTTTGATTTAATTTTTATATAAAGCTTATTTGGACTTGTTATTGTGTATACATATAAAGAAATAATGTGAATAGATATTTTTTGCTTTAGATAAATTTCCCGATGACCGGTTTCTATCTCTCTCGTTAATGTTCGAAGCGCACTATTGACTTTGCCTTTGTCTTAGGTTGAAATAATTAATAATACATTATGGTGTATATTTATGTTTATTTTGCCAATCTTAACATGTAGCCGGTCGGCTTATTTCCGGCGCTACGTAGTCGCAACTTATATATTTTTATTTGATTGATTGCACTTTTATTATAAATATATATCATTATCTTTCGGTGTCTAACCTATGTATGAACAAAAACGTTGCTTGTACCTAATTCTAGATTTATTCTTAATAATAGAAAATGTAATTAAAAAATTAAGAGCTATAAAAATATGAATACAATCGGCCTTTATTGCCTATCTTTAGTCTTTCGGACGCTGTCCTCTTCTTTTTTTAAGTTGTCTCGTACGTGCTGTTTCTGCGCTCCTCCATCTATAAGTACTTGTACTGGTTTATTCCGTGCGTGTAAGTTTCGCTTTTTGCTCCAAGAACTCGTTGTACGAGTTGTCGACTGTCCGTCTTGTCGTACGTGTTAAGGGCTTCGTATTTTTTGTCGGTGGAGATGGAGGTGCAGACGCTTGTCTTTGTTGTTGTTGTTGTTGCTGCGGGCGCCTGGGTATTGTCCCTGCTTGCGGTCTCTCCGTCGCACTGCATGATTTCGACTGTGCTTGGGCATCGTTTGCTGCTTCGATGAGCTCTATCATTCGTACGTTAATGTACTTGGTTTTTCGAGCTAGTTCGGCTACCTTGCTTTCTAATTTTTCTATCTCGTTTTTTTTGGCGTTTCTTTCCGCGCACAGTTCATCTTCGACTTCCAGTCGCAGCTGGTGGTCGATAGAGTGAAGATGTTTGTTTATCTGCTGTAGCCTTAATGCTTTATTTTCGGTTTCTTGTGCTGCCTCTTCCTCCAATCTCCTTTGCCTCAGTTTGGCTTTGTACATTGCTCTCTCTTCCTCGAATTCCAGCTGATCCTGTTTTGCCTCTGTTTCGGCTTGAATCCGAGCTGCGGTCTTTAACGCCTCTAGCTCAGCTATTTTCTGTATTGCCGCATGTTTTGCCGAGTAAAAGGCTACGGTAAAACTGTTTTCTATTGCTTCTCTAAGTGCGCTTGCAGTTGTATTTCTGATAGGCACGCATGCAATAAATTTTGAAAAGATATCTTCAAAAATTATTGCGTACTTGAAGCCTTTACGACTTGCGGAAAAATCGCCTATCAGATCAACCGAAATGACTTTTCCGGGTCTATCAACGTGTCGAGTGCCCATGAGGCCTATTTGTTGCCTGTGATCGATTTTACACTTTTGGCATGTTTCGCACGTTCTTACGTATTGTAACACATCTCGGTATATACCGGGCCAATAATAAGATTGTGATATCTTTTTATAAGTTTTGTAACACAAAATTGTACTTGAGTACATAAAGTGTTATGGCTATACTTTGTTACATGATCGCGGAGAATACATGTGGAGCCGACGGCCTTCCAGCGAGGCGCCTATAGTCGAGCCGTCGTTGGAAAGTGCAGCGAATGAGAGAGAGAGCGAGACCGACGCGCAGGCGCAAGCCGTAAACGGCCGAAGAAATTGTAAGGGCGCTACAAGATATAATGGTGGCGAGAACTAGCTCTGATAATAGGCATTCCTTGACCATCATTATTGGAGGAGAATCGTACAAAGCGTTGTTTGATTCAGGGGCGATGTTGTCATTGGTGGGGTCGCGAGTGGCTGAGCGCTTTAAGGGAAGGCTACAGTCGAACAATACGTTAATTCGTAATGTAAATGCGGAGAGGACCAAAGTGTTAGGAGTGCTGAAATTAGATTTTGAGGTTGATGGGCAAGTAGCTCAGCTACCAATGAAAGCCGTGCATAATCTAGAGCCAGACGTGATGCTAGGTATGGATTTTTGCATAGTGTTCCGGATTGACGTTCAATTAAGTCGGGGATTATAGAGAGTGACTGGTGGCGAATGGCGAGCTTTCGTGAAGCGTAACGGGAGTAGCGAAACAGAAATTAATGCGGAATATGCGGGCATTACGACGCAATGTGAGGGAGAAAGAGAAAGAGTGGAGAGGTTGGTTGAGCAATTAATCCAACCTCCCACCAAGTTGCATGGCATGACGACCTTAACAGAACATCGGATAGATGTGCAATCAGCAGCGCCTGTTAAGCATCGATTTCGATGTATGTCACCGAAGATGTTAGATATACGCGTGAGGAAGTGCGGAATATGTTAGAAAAAGGAGTAATTGAGCCTTCCACCAGTGATTGGAGTAGTGCGCCGGTAATGGTGAGGAAATCAGATGGAGCATGGAGATTTTGTATAGATTTTAGGAATGTGAATAAAGTGGCGAGAAAAGATGCTTGATACCTAGTATGCATTTTATTCTCGACAAACTTCGAAAAGCGCGATATTTGTCGAAAATCGATTTGAAGCTGACTTATCATCAGGTGCCGATGGAGTTGACAAGCCGGAAATATACTGCATTTGCGGTACCCGGATCTGGCTTGTGGCAATTCGTGAGAATGCCATTTGGTTTGACCAACGCTTTTCGGACCGGAGGTAGAGCCCAACGTATTTGGTTACTTGGATGATATCATAATTGCAAGGGAGACGTTCGAGGAGCATTTAAAATGATTGGAAGTGGTGCTGCGGAAGTTAGTGGGGGCTGGTTTGGTGGTGAATCGAGAGAAGTTTGAGTTTGGTTGTTCGGGAGTAGCGTATTTAGGTTATTTATTAGACGCGCAAGGATTGAGACCAAACCCAGAGAGAGTTAGAATACTCGACTCCGAGAAACGTGAAGCAGTTGCGGAGATTTTTAGGAATGATGGGGTGGTATGCGCGTTTTATCGAGAAAGATTCGGAATTAAAAATTTCGTTAGTAAAATTGCTTCGGAAAGGACAAGAATGGCAGTGGGGTCCAGAGCAGGGTGAGGCGTTTTTGCAGTTAAAGGAGGCTTTAACACGAGCACACCGGTACCAGTGAGACCGGACTTCGACAAGCCTTTCACGCTGCAGTGTGATGCGAGTAATTACGCAATAGGTGCGGCGCTGACGCAAGTGGGAGATGATGGGAAGCACTAGATAGTTTATATAAGTCGCGTGCTCACTGCGGCGGAGAAAAACTATTCGACAACCGAGAAGGAGTGTATTGCGGTTTTGTGGACTATAAAAAAGCTCCGCCCTTATATAGAGGGATATCGGTTTACGGTCATCACAGACCATAGTGCGCTAAAATGGTTGCGGAATCTCAGAGACCCGACCGGCCGTTTGGGCCGTTGGGCTCTCGAGTTGCAGCAGTGGGATTTCGAAATGATTTATCGGATGAGAGCACTCAACCATGTGCCGGACGCACTGACGCGAATGTTTGAGGCTGAGGAAGAAATCGTGGCAGGATTCGGGGAGATCATTGATGAGAAATACATGAAACTGTTGGGGGAGGTAGAGAAATTTCCGTTTAAATACAAAAATTGGAAATTTCAAGAGGGCAAGCTGTATAGGTATCGGGCGGACCCGTTGCTCGATCCGGGTAGTCACCGGGAAGAAGCGTGGAAATTGATGGTGCCTGCGGAGTACAGAGAACGGGTGCTGCACGATGCGCACTGTTTACCATCATCGGGTCACTTGGGGATAGATAAGACCTACGATAGAATCGCGCGAGAATATTACTGGAAGGGGGTGTATCACGACGTGTGCACATTTATTGCGGAATGCGGTCGGTGTCAAAAGTTCAAGGATCCCCAAACGGGTGAACAAAGACTAATGGGGACCCGTGTGGTGGAAAGACCTTGGGCGGTAGTAGCGGCCGATTTCATGGAGTTTCCACCGAGCGAAAAGCAGAACCAATATCTTGTAATGTTTCAAGATTTGTTCACGCGGTGGATACAGATCAAGCTGATATGAAAGGCGACGGGAAAGGCAGTAGCGCACGGCTTTGAGGAGTTAAGGGAGTCAGTTATTAGTGAGGATTGAGGAGACCGAGTGGGTGGATCGGGTAAAAAGATTAGATGCGTTGCGGGACCTAGTGGCGAAACATATTGACGAGGCCGGCGAGAGACAAGAGAAACACTATAATAGAGGAAAAATAGACGCAAAGTTTAACGAGGGGGATAGAGTGTTGCGGAGAACGCACTACTTGTCGGACGCGAGCAAGAAGTTCTCCAGCAAATTGGCCGAAAAATATGATGGAACCTACGAAATAGTAGAGATCAAGTCCCCGACCGTTTGTGTTTTGGCGTTAGAGGAGGGCAACAGCCGTTATATCGCGAAAGTTCATGTTTAAGAGCTCAAACGCTCCGTACCTCCCAGAAATTTCATAAGGGCCTATTAAGTGAGACGAAGCGAGTAACATATTTTTGTCTTTTAGGAAGAATGCGGCATGGCTGGAAAAAGCGCGGGGAGAACTTTCGGGGTAGACACGAGCCGTTCCCGGAGTTTTATCCCCCAAACCTCCAGGAACCGGAGAGGCGGTACGCAACGTGGAGTAAGGAGGAGGTCAGTGATAGCGGGTCTGACGATTCTTTCCCGAAACGCCAGAGATCTTCGCCGCTAGACCAAGGAGAGGAGATCCTGGAAACGACGACAATGGAAAGGCGCCGTGGTCGAGCTACCGGAGGTACGAGGGGAGGTCGTCCGCCAGACTGGGGACGGAGCAGAGAGTGAGGAGGAGGCAGTGCTAGGCATGGTGAGTGCGGAGCTAGAGGACTCACCGGCCTGCAAGACTGCAAGACTTCATCAGAGGTTAATTTAGAACGCACTAAGAGCTTAAATCGCTGGAAAAACTTTAGATTAAAAGGTATTTGATGGTCTTTAATAAATCTAGACGCTGTTACAAAAAAAGAACGCTCTAGTAACTTAGTATAGGGCACAGAATAAACCAACGGCTCAGGTACAAATCTAGGCGAAATGCGTTCTGACGGGCACACGAGCTGCGCTTTGTGTCTCTTTTCGCGATACGCGTCTGCATAAATTTTATTAATTAAAGTTCGGACTCGAAAAGTCGCTTGTAATATCGCGTAGGGCTTTTCGCGTGATTCGCGGTTTAGTTTATGTTTTTGTCACTAAAAAATACTGCTGACGTTGAAAGTAAATATATTTTATTTACTCTTACCTAACTCGCAACGGTAGACTATGCAGCCACGTAATGGACTGCATAATCTCCAAGAGTCTTATTCGATATTTTTCAAATATTTCGTTTTCGATAATCTTAATCGCTAAGAAGACTGCACGGCCTCGCACTGGACCGTATAACCATCACGGATTATTAGACTATTTTCGTGTCTTTACTTCCTTTTTTAGAATTTGGTGGACTATGCAGTCACATAATGGGCTGCATAATCGTCGGTTAAGGAAAGTAGAGATAGTTTGTTTATTTTTACTCGACTCGCAACGGTAGACTATACAGCCACGCACTGGACTGCATAATTTCCAAGAGTCGTATTGATTTATCGATAATCATAATCACTAGGAAAACTACACAGCCATGCAATGGACTGCGTAATCATTACAGATTATTAGATTATTTGAATGATTCTATTTTGATTATTGTAGCGTTTGGAAGACTATACAGCCACGTAATGGACTGCACAATCACCACCCGCTACAAGTACGAGATGTATTAAATAAATGAACTCCTTTATATATTTAAATAATGATTTATTTAGCTCAGGTAATAAAGCCCTCAGGTAACCCGAAAGAGAGTTTTAAGGTCCAGGAGCTAGCGAATGAATTTTCTGTGGCGGCGCAGCGCCTTTTATACCCGACTCGAGTCAGGAAAAGGGTTATCGGTAACGGTCGTATAAAATCATTCAGGATAATGCTACGCACTTAAAACTTGTAACGTATACTTGCTGTTGAACATACTTTTGAATAAAAAAAGCTTTGAGGTGGCATAACAATAAATTAATGAATTGTTTAAACAAAAGTTATCGAGAAATCGCGATTTTTCAAGTGAAACGCTCGATAATGGTCGTATAAAATCATTCAGGTTAATGCTACGCACTTAAAACTTATGACATATACTTTTTCTGACATATACTTTAAAAGAGCAAAACATTTGGGGTGGCATAATATAAATTAATGAATTATTTAAACAAAAGGTATCGGGAAATCGTGATTTTTCAAGTGAAATGCTCAATGAGCATCGTTTTATCCGGATTTCACTCGAAAACATGTATTGCATCCGCATTAAGTTTCAGAATATGATCAGCCAGGTTAGACGGATGACAATGCAGATAAATTCGTTAATGAAGATTGCAAAAAGCAAAGGACCAAGCACACTACCTTGCGGTACTCTAGTGTAAATATCGATGGGTTCAGATGATGACCCATGCTCACCTCTAACCACTTGAGTGCGACCTGATAAATAACTCGCAAACCACTTAATAACTCTAGTTGAACAGTTAAGTGCACGAAATTTGTGTAGGAGTAGCTTGTGAGAAACCGTGTCAAACGCCTTCGATAAATCAAACAGAACTAAGGCAGTCACCACGTGATCATCCACCGCAAGTCGAACATCCTGCGTAAAATCCAGCAGAACAGTCTGAGTTGAATGACGCGGCCTAAAACCTGACTATCTCCTGTCAAGCATTTGATTAGCCCCGTTACAATATATATATATATATATAATATATCATATCACTGTAAGTATATGTACTATAACGGGGGAATTTAACTGAATATGGGAGCGACTCGGTAGCTTCCCCGCGTGTATAAGTAGGAGGCAAATGTCGGTTGATTTACCGTCCAAATTTTAATAAGTTATATTATTTACAATTTAATGAATTATCAGCGTATGCAGAATGAATCAGGGCGCCAGGCACTGGATTTGTAGATTTACTGAATTGAATTACTCTAAACTCGAGCAGTGCCACTCGATTAATTGACTTGAATAAAGGTCTATTTTCTTGTTTATGCGCGACTAGCCAGAGGCAGAGTCATGAGGTCGAACGGCCAGAGACGTTCAAGCTGAGTTTCGGGTTGTGGACAGACACGTACACACACATGCAAAAATATCAAATAATAAATACAAATAAGTTCACACTCGATAATTTGGAGTTGATCTTAGCAATTTGTGTCCTTCAATAGGCAAATAAATATTTACAATAGGCCTCCGAGAGGCATGTTATTTTCAATGTAACAAATAAAATATAAAGAGTGAGTCTAGCGGAATATTACAAAATCCTGTCGCAGTAGGCACGCTATTTATTTAAATGACTCTACTACTAGTTGATTGTACATGAAATAAGATTTTATATAATTGCCTTGAAGAGGCACGCAATACGCCTTACAATATTTTGAGTCGCTTGGCTCACCAAATTATGCGTTGCTCCACCTCAAATCTCGAGCGTACGGATACGTGCGCGAGAAAATTAATTAACAGAAAAACTACAAACGCGCGAGGACGAAGGCACTCTAGCGC
>UELU01121873.1:0-13407 GCA_900490025.1 Megastigmus dorsalis
GTATATATGTATATATATATATATATATATGATATGTACATATATATGATATATATATATATATATGTATCGAGAAACAATTTTTTGAGGTTATCTTAAAAATTTGCCCCGGTGCCCCTATTTTTTTTGACGAATTCGGATTCAGCGGGAAAAAATACATAAGAAAAAGTTAGTCTCCATCCCAGAACCACATACTTTTTATTTTTTGTGGGCCTGTGTTATCTACTTAGACAGCCAGTCTTGTATCGTAAGTGCGTACTTGTTTCCGCTGTTCGTCGTGTGTAGCGGTCCATAAAAATCTATTGAGATTTTTTCAAATGAGTGCGAAGGCGCGTCTGAAATTATGAGGGGTAGGCGTGTTTTTACCCCCACTAATTTCCCTTCTTGGCAGTTCTTGCATCCCAGGACGAACTGACGGACATTTGGTCGCATATTACGCGAATAAAAATCCATTGCGATTTTTGCGTATGTTTTATTTATGCCTTGATGTCCTCTCACGGCAGCTTCATGGTGTTCTTTGATTACCTTGAAGAGCTGCTCGACCGCTGGGATTGGCAAATTGTTTTCATACATCACTGCTGTTAATGGTAAACCATTAAAGATCGTCTCGAATTGTTCGCAAAAATAATTCCATTCTGAGCCTGTTAATATTGCCAGATCTTTCACTATACCCATGCTTTTGACTTCCTTGGCAATAACTACTTGTTTGAGAGTTTTTAAGCATTTGTTTATGTCTGCTCTTAGCACTTTGTCGTCGATGAATTTTTTGATCGTTATCTCGAACATTTTTGATTCATTATATTCTGAGATTCTTATCTCTCCCACTGAAATTACAGAGGCTTTCAATTCTTCGGTGTTTATGAACTGACGTTCTATCAGTGCTTCCAGTATCTCTGTGTTCAAATATTTATCTGCTGTCAATAAATGCGCCAAATTTTCCCTGTATTTAAATGAGTGGTATTTAATCTTTCTTCGTTGTGATTTACTGCCCAGGGTAGCTTTTCACGCGGTGGACGTGCGCTTTGAACACGGTAGCGTTCAAGTCCTTTTTGTTAATTGAATTATTTTCAGCACACCCGTTAGATGTGCTGTCCTCTGCGATCATCGCATCGTCGAGTGACGTAGGTGATTGCACTCGGCCTATCGCTCTCTCTGACGCTCTGTGTTCGCGCTGCGCTCTCGTCATCTGGCAAGACTGTGTCAAGGCCGGGTGGTGCATATGCTTCGCTTACACTTTGCTCAGCGCTAATATTTTCTGTCGGTGCCTCCCTGTCTGGCGGTGTTGGTGGCCAGCTGGGGTCTACGCTCATTTCGCTACCTGCTTGCGCACTACTGGAATTATTCGTTTTACTTTGCTCTTTCCTTTTCTTTTGATCATTCTTGTCTCCATCCCGACTTTGTATTTCTGCGCCGATTATCTGTTGATTGTATTTCAAATAATGGAGTGTTGTGCCAATTTTTCAAGTGTAGATGTATGAAATTTTTTTATGTATTTGCGACAAAATCAGCATATATGTATCCTCCAAATTGTTTTTTCAAGTGTACGCAGATATTTTGGTTGTATTCTTTTGAGAAAATATATATGCAGTCGCTGTTTCTGTACTCCGTGTCAGACGGTCTAATAGCTGCCTGCGCAGTTGTGTTGCGGTGATTTCGAGGCTCTTTAACTTTATTAATGAAAAGAGAAGGTAATTTCCTGGTGGATCTGCGCAAATATAGAAATCTTGAATAAATTTTTTGTCGTTTTCCCTGCGTTCTTGGCTTTCCTCGATGGTGTGCTACACGGTTTGAGAAAATGTAGCAGATCTTCAGCTTGCTCAGGGTGCTCATCTTTATCTATTTCGACCGCTGCTTGCTGTTCTTCTTACGATTTTTTAGTTTTGGCATGCTCCTCGGTGAGAATAATCCAATGATGTTTTTGAGATTTCTTTGCTCAGTCCAAATCGCGCTTTCTTGCGTGTGAGCAATGGCGGACAAGCTTTCTTTTTTGCTCCTGATGTCCCTTTTTTCCAGGCAAATTCCGCCTTTGGCGTACTGCCTCCCGCCAATTTTTTCGAAAAATTTTTCTCTTTGATCATATAACTCAATTTTCCTTCCGTTTGGGCTTCGCTTATTAGAGATTTCGTTTCAATTTTCTCTAATACGCTTTTTAGCGGTCGATGTTTTTTCGGCAAGGTTAACCGTTTTCTTTTTTTCCTTCTTGCTGTGTTTGTTTTTTTTTTTCGAGCAATCGGTGACGTGTTTTTCCGCAAATTTGCCGTTTCTTCTGCTGTTTTTAGGGACTTGTGTGCTCTCGGATTGATGGAGCTGCTTGAGTCTGTTTCAATTTTTTCTTTGTCTTTCGTTTTCGCATTTCGTCCCGCTCTCGTGACCAGAAGCCGGGCTGGTGGTGTTTCAAGATCGGGCTCTTCTCCCTCGTTTTCTTCCCTGCTCGCTAGTTGATAAAGCTCGATGCGTGGGAGCTCTGGATTATTTTCTCCCTCTGCAATCACTGGATTACGCGAAAGCGCGTCAGCATTATTTAGTTTGCCTGGGCAATATATTATGTCGAAGTTGCATCCTCGAAGTTCCGCTTTCAGCATGTTGAACCGCAAATCTGGTTTTTTCGTCGTGTGATAGTCTTTTAACGGCTCATGATCGGTAACCGGGAATTTTCGGCCGTATGAATATGATCTGAATTGCTCCTTTGCGAACACTATCGTTAGCAGCAGCTTTTCGTAAGCAAAACACGAGCTTCCCGTTTCAAAACTTGGCACTTTTTCGGCTCTATCGTCATACTTGCGTCTTCTAGTCTTTTGAGAAGCCTGCGAAATCACGTTCCGTGCTCTTTTAAATCTGTCGCGAAGATCATGATGTCGTCTAAGTATACTTCCAGCCGCGCCCTTGCAAGTCTGCAACATGCAAGCCTGGACATCGCTCTGAGAAATGTGTTTGGTGATTCGCTGAGCCCCATCGGCATTCTTTTATATAGGTATTGGCCATGCGGTCCCGCAAAAGCCGTTTTGTGCCTGTCTGCTTCATCTATTTCCACTTGATAAAAACCCTGTCTGAGATCGACAACCGTGATGTATCTTGATGCTGCTAAGTGATCTAAAATATCGCTCTGGGATGGGAGCGGGTGGCAGCTGCCGACAGTTATTTCATTTCAGAGACGAAAATCCGTGAACTCGCGCCAGCGCTTATTTCCTTGCGGGTCTGGCTGTTTGTGCAGGATCCAAGTATTTGATGAGTATTGAGACGTAGATGGCTCAATATTACCTTGATTTAATAATTTGTCGATCTCGATCTGCATTTGCTCCTTCAAAGCGGATGGATATCTGAAGTGGTTTGCTTGCACCGGTTTGCTCGAGGCCGTCTCTATTTTGTGTTTTATCAAATGTGTTGCGGGCAGTGATTCTCCTTCCAAGCCAAACACATATGGTTTTTCTCAAATTAAATCTCGCACGTGCTCCATTTCCTCCTCGTTGCAGTCGGAAGTATCTACTTGCTGCATGATTTTTTCTGTTCTTTCTTCTATCTCCTCGCACTTGTCGCTCTCATTTATTTCAAATAAGCGCCCTATGAATGCTTTCGATTCATCTTATTTATTCGTTTTGTCGTCCTCACCGACAGTTTCAAAATTTTTCTTTTCTGCCGTTACGCAATCAATCAGGTTCACTTGAGGGACAGGGTATTGATACATTCCGTATAGACTTTTCCGTCACGATTTTCTCCAATAATATTTCCAAATAAAATGCCCTCTCCTACATTTTGTAGTGGGACCCAGCTAACTTTTGTGTCTCCGTTTCTTACTCTGGCATAAATGATTCTGTGCATCCTGGAGGGAATTTCGAATCGTTCCTCCCTCTCTAGGGGGATTTTTACTCCGTTTAAAATTATTTCCTTCTCCTTCGTTTTTATATGATCTTTCAATTGGTTCATAATGTCCCAGCTGATAATGTCTTCCGCTTCAATGGGAAAGTTATCGGGGACCAAATGCATTGTACATGCATTGTTGAACAGTTTTATTTCTGCTTTGCCTGTTGTAGGCGTTTCCCCCGGTGTGATGCCTCTGATCTCTATGCTCGTCTGTTTGTCCACATGGACACTTTTTTGCAGCTGGTTTTCTTTTATAATTGAAATGTTTGCGCCTGTACGAATGAGGAATGTAGCCCTCTCGTTCTTCAAATCCTTGCTCTTCAGCGTTGCTGTTGGTGGCTTGAGGCCGACGGTTACGTAACTTATTCTTGCAAATTTCTGTGCCGGCTGCCCAGCTGATTTTACTGGCGGCCTCGCCCGCTCGGCGCCTGAGGACTGCGGCAAGCGCTCTCGGAGTTTAAATGCTTTTTTATATTTTGAATTGTTTGTGCGCGTTCTTCCTATCGCGCATGGTTTGAATTTCCTGCGCTGTCTCTCGGGTTGGGTTTCTATTTCCATAATTTCGAGTATACCCCGTTCCCCTGTTGTTGTAGCTGAAATTCGTTTCTCTGTTCCTGTCTCGATAGTTTTCACAAACACTCCCGAGCCCGAGTATCGCGACGACGAGGCCGAGGAGCCACGACACCGAGGCCAACCGACGACAAGGCCGAGGACGATCGACCACGAGGCCGAAGACGAGCACAAACGAAGCGAAACACGGCAACATGTGTGCGTGCGCGGCGACTGGCGGCGGCCATGATAGATGGTATGCACGAGAGAGAGAGAAAATGCTACGACGCGAGAGAGATAGAGAGCGCGCAGAGTAGCAGTGTAGGTTGTAGAGTGAGAGGTAAAGAGAGAGATAGGTGTAAAGGGCCAGACAAGGGCGGTAACGCGAGAGATAGAAACGGCGGACCAGACCACGAAAGTAAGAGAGAGAGAGGAGGAGAATCAAGAGCAATCGGAATTTAAATGAGCGCCCGCAAGACGATCAGCGGAAGAGACGTAGGAGAGCAAATCAGCAACGATGAAGGCCGAGTAGAGATCGCGATTAGGTGAGAAGAGTGCAGAGAAGGCTAGGTCCCCGACTGGAGTCACGGATTGGCTGAACAGGTTGGGAAAGAAGAAGACGCCGAGGATTTGGAAGAGATTTCCGCCTACGGCACTCGCTGTTCACCCGTGTTCGTGACTAGACATGCTTTTCGCAAAAACTCCGAGTTTTCCAACGACCCGCGAGGAGATTGAGCTAGATAGGAACAAAGAGGAAGAAAAAGGAAGGCTATAGCCAAACTGAGCCGACCTGAGACTTCGCCGAGTCTATCGAGGGAGCGAACGAGGCAGTATACGTTGGTGCCGCAGCAGGCAGGGTTCAACGGTAAGTGGTCCGCCATACCTTATAAAAAGTGCGCGTCTTGCGCTCCGGGCAGCCGAGACTCGCTGCTGGGGACCGGAAGGATCGCGAATCAAGAGAGAGAGCTGAAGAGTTCGGGCGCTAAAGAATAAGATCGGTGGGAAGAGGTTCGCGAGGGAAAAGTCGGCAATTAGTGTGGTGTGGGGAAGCAGGTGCGTGGAAAAATGGCGGCTTGCTCGGTCTAGCGGCTCGGCGTGTATTCGGTGTTCGGCTGCGGCGAATTTCATGTGAGAGAGAGGTAGAGGGTTGGGAGTTGATAGATAAGTATAGATAAGGGAGTTTCGGGGATAAGTATTTTATTGTTGTGTGGGAGAGAGAGAGAGAGAGTAGAGATAGAAAGTTAAGGATTACGTGTGTTAGAGAGAGAGAGAAAATCGAGAGATAGAATTCGAATACTCGGCGGATTTCATGCGAGAGAGAGAGAGAGATAGATAGATAGATAGATATACGTTTATTTGTAAGTCGTTTACAAAAATAACTTCATACAATTGCTTTTTCTTTTCTTGTCACTTCTTCATATATACGTTATTTAAATCAGTCTCTTTGGACTCTGTCTAGCTATGATATCACAGGCGTGCTTAATCAATTAGTATAAATATAAAAATAAAAATAGAAAATAAAAATAAAAATAAAAATAAAAATAAAAAAAATAAAAATACTAATACAAATAATCAGTCTTAAAATAATCAGTCTTAAAATATTGCACAATCCTATATGTAGTATCACAGCGCGTCTTATAATAAAATACAAATAAACAAAATTTCCAAAAACAGTCTATACCTATCAGTCATGAATTAAAAATAAAATTTATACAATACAAGTCACATTTACTCATCTTATTCATACACACTCTCATACCAATAAATACACTCACACTTTAAAAATGATGTACAGGGGACGAGACAAAATAAGTTAACATAAAGAAAACCCATCTGATTGTCCCCTGTGTGGGTGTAAGTCATAAAATATGATTATGCAGCTTATGGTGGATTACTTTTCGTTTATATGTCAAGCTCAAAAAGATATTTGAGGACCGCCGTCTTGAATCCGCACAAAGATGGTATGTTGCGTAGCTTGTGTGGGAGAGAGTTCCAAAAGCGCGCACATTGAACCTGGAAAGATTGCATACCAGTTTCCGTGCGCACTCTTGGGACCGAGAGTTCTTGTGCATCACCCCTACTAGTGCCTCTGGACTGGTGTTTATGGAAAAATGCCGCTAAGTAAGGTGGTTCATTGAGTTGAAGGATTTTATACATAAGGATGGCGGCGAAATACATCCTTCGACTATCAACGCGCAATCAGCTCAGTTGCCTTCTATAAGGGGTGATGTGCTCATCCCTCCTGACACCATACACAAATCGCACACACTTATTGTTCAGTCTCTGTAGTCGTTGTTTTTGCTCATCGGACGAGTCAAGACACACTACAGCGCAATAGTCAAGATGGGGTAAGACTAGAGCCTCAACAAGCCTTCTGCGTATTATCTCAGTGGTACATGCCCTTATAAACCGCAGGCTATAAAGGGCTTTATTTACTTTTTAGTTACACAATCGACCTACTGTTTCCACGTTAATTTGGTATCTAGTGTAACACCGAGACTCACGACCGTGTCGGAAAAAGGCACGAGCGCTCCACCCCCCATATCACCGTCTGGCAATCCAGTTTTAACTAAATCATTAACATATTTTCGAGAACCAAACAAGATTGCTTTTGTCTTGCCAGCGTTGAGACGGAGGGACAAGCGCTCGGCCCACCCCGAGACTAAACGTGCCGCATAAGACAAGGAAGCTACTCCCTCCAGAAGCTTATCTGCAGGTGTTTGAATATAAATTTGGAGGTCATCAGCATATAGTATGTGCTTGACCGTCCCACGATCAAAGAGGTCTGTAAGATCATTGATGTAGAGACTGAAGAGCAAAGGCCCGAGGACCGACCCCTGTGGCACACCCAAATTTGCCTCAACCCACGAGGAACAACCATCTTTAGATAATACGCGTTGAGTACGGCCCTGTAAATACGATTTAATCCACAGGAGTGCAGACCTCGAGAACCCAAGATCGCGCAGTTTGTTCAACAGTCTCGAAGGAGAGATGGTGTCAAACGCCTTCCTGAAGTCAAAGAGCAACAACAAGGTGATCATCCTTCTATCAATGCCTATAAGTATGTCGTCTGTCAGTTTAAGCAGGGCTGTCTGAGTGCTGTGATACTGTCTAAACCCCGCTTGTAAAGGATCGAGACCACCAGCTCTGGACAGGTAGCTGGTAATTTGGGAGTGTTCAATCTTCTCGAGCACCTTGGAAAGGAAGCACAGCAGAGCAATGGGACGAAAGTCAGAAGCCGAAGAAGAAGTAGTAATCTTTTTTAAGGCCACTAACTGTGACTGCTTCCAGGTACTTGGAAAGACTCCCTGAGCAAAGTAGGAGTTACATAAACGAACCACAAAATCGCCCAGCACCGGAAGAGACCCAACCACAACACTCTGCGGAATGTCATCTACACCCCTTGCCTGCGACGAAAAATGGGACTTGGCAAGAATTACATCCGCAAGAGTAACAGGTTGAAATGAGAAGCCCTCCTCAGACGCTGATATTATGATGTCCAAAGCATTATCTATATTTTCACTGGGTGCAACTGACACCCCCGCAAAATGCGAGTTAAGCTTCTCCGGGGTAAAACCATGCAACTCCTACTTGCCTTTGCGCAAGAGACCGAGATTACGCATTTCCCTCCAAATATCCTTCTTTTGATCAAGAGCGTTAGACAATTGAGTACTAAGAAGGAGGTACGCTCCTGTTCCATACGCACCTCGACCTCGTTGCTCAAGTGTAGAAACTCATCCAAGAGCACAGAGCTCCCGGTCCTTTTATACCGTCGATGCGTTGCGTTTCGTTTGTTAATGAGTAGCTGAAGCTCAGTGCCAATCCATGGAGCCTTTCCTCTTCGAGGAATTACAGTTTTCAGCGGCGCAAGTTCATTAATAGCTTCCAAAAGATTGTCACCGAGACATTAAAGCGCCTCATTTACGTCAAAGTCAGATTCTAAGGTCATTGGGTTAAATGGCGACCAATTGCAGCGGCACAAAAACTCATTGAGCTCATCTGAATTTATCTTATTGTAATTCCGAAAACTGAAGGTCTCCTTAGGAGGAGACGTGAGGTGAATATCAATGGTAACATCAATGATATTGTGCCTACTACTAAATGGTGCCAAGTTATTCCCGTAGTCAAGTATCGTATCGTTATCGTCTACAAATATTACGTCAATCCATGTGCGCGATGTGTCAGTATGATGCGTGGAGCCGTGCCGGATGATCTTAAGTGAGAGCTCGTCAGCTAATCGCTGAACGAACTCGCAATCACCAGTTGTCGATAACAGATCTGCATTCAGATCACCCATAATTAACTTGTGGCTGTAATGACCACAAAGGTCTCTCAATGAATTGAGGAAGTCAGGATCACTGGTAAACGAAATTTTAGGTAGGCGATAAATAGCACCCACTAGGATTGGTGGGGTGTTACCCTTTTGTACCTCACACATGATGAATTCTGGAATGCCTGGTTTGCCAGGCCTTGTGCTGTTGGAATTAGCAAGGATTTTAGCTTTATAATCATTTCGAATAAAAAGAGCAACACTACCACCATTAACATTGCGATCCTAACGTACTGCACTGAACTCATCGATCTGAATGAGTCGAGCATCAACAACTGGGCCCAACCACGACTCCGCTATCCCGAACAGGTGGTAGGACGGATTATCGCGAAGAAATTGGCGGACTTGCTCAATGTGAGCTCTGAGAGAATTAACATTGAGAAAGCCCGCTCTCAGTCCACTCTCCCTCGCCTCACCAGTAACACCCCGCCGCAGTCACACAATAGCCACAGCTGCGCCACCAGTGTCAAGTCGGCCACTCCCCTCCTCAACATGAGGGTGAGCAGCGGAGTGCCCGGTCCCTCCACAGTAGGCATCAGCAATAGCCCTTAGGTCAGCGGCGGAGGTAAAAATATGCGCACGTGCACCCTTCTTCCTAACCAAAAATCTGCCACCACTATGCCGGACGTATCTGAAACCCAGCCTTAAAGCTAGCTGCTTCAGGCTCAAATACTGGTGATAAATTTCCGGTTTTAACAGTTCATTAATATAAATTTTTCTGTCTGGCAAGCAGTTAACAGACTCAGAGTCAGGAGAAGAGGATTTAACATCCCTGGTGGTGAGATAGTTATTAGAAAATGCACGCTTAGCGCGAAGAATATCTTGTAGACGCTTCCTACTGGCAAGGCGAACGACACAAGATGGCGATCGCTTTACCCTCGCAACTGGGCCACTTGCAGACCTCTCCCCTCGCTGCCCGCTCGCGCCCTGAGACTGCAAGACACGGACCCAGCGACTTCTTCCCTACCCAGAGCAGGGAGGACGGTGCTAAGTACTGTGAACGCTAGCTGATTAAGATTATTTTCTGTGTTTTCATTTACTATGCCATTTACAATAAGATCGCAGCACTCATCACCATCGAGAGAACCCGCGACACAGCTCTCACGGCGCGAGCGGTGAGACGATAAAGGTTTAGAACTAGAGCCTAAAGACACAAAAACTTGTGATGCATCATTCGAGTTACACATTTCGTCCACATTCCACAGGTTATTTTCATTTTTATTAGAGTCTATTTTACCTGCGACATCGTCGAGCATCCCCGAGACTCTATCGAGTAGAGAATTAATTTTATCTTTTAATATAGAATTTTCATGCAGCAACATTCGCCGATCCTTGTGCAGTCCCTCCAGCTGGGATGACTGCACATCCAATTTACACTCAAGAGACGAGATTCGAGAAGAAAGCGTATTAACAAAGTCCTCAGTTACTGGTACTGTACTTGGCGTATTTATCTCCCTATCAGGCCTCCGCTCAATCCGCAATTCAAAATCGGCCAATGTTCTGCCCAGCAAGTCAAATTGCATACTCATGAAATCGAGTATGCTCGATGACACGCAGGTATTTGTAGCGCCGGCGTCGATGTATACAGCGAAGGCGCCTGCACACCTGCAACCCGCTGTATTGTCTGCGAGGCTGTTGTAGGCGCCTGCACACTGGCAACCCGCTGGACACCCTCAAGCAGGCCCCCACTCTCACTGCCACCGGCGAGCTCCTCTCCGCGCAGGCTGGTGTTAGTGCCGCCGGTGAGTAGAGGGGCAGACGCGGTCGTTGGTGGGAGAAGCGGCTCCTCTCGCGCGTGTGTGTTCGCGATCGCGCTAGCTTGCTCAGTGTCTTTATCTTTCTCTCTCTCTCCTACATTCTCGCTGGAACTCATGCTGTTCGCTTTCGACTTTGTCGTGATGATGTTTAAGCTTGCATTTGCGCTTATATTGATACTGCGTCGACATTCAAGGCAGACAGCTACATACTTTCGCGTCTGTTTTGATTTTAAAGAGGCCATGCACGAAGCATGACCACTCTTCTTACATTTAGTACACTTGACTAGTGCCGAGTCAGTACGCGACTTTCGGTCACAGAACGCGCAGAATTTCTTCTTCTGCTCCATCTTAAAAAGTGTTGCCCTCTTGCGGTGAAAATTGATTTCTATGACCGCGACAATGTACAGTATGTACACTGAGCAAGTAGGAGCGAACACACACTTATGTAAATACAATCACGCACCTGTTGTTCACATAAAGATGGACATGCGCAGAACTGTCAGCAAAAATGTCACCCGGTCTCACCAAGAAATAACCTCCAAATCAGCCTCAAAAAGCCAGCAAAAATCATGCAAGCACAGCACCCCAGTGAAGAAAACAGTGGAGATGATGGCTTGCATAAGGGCGCATGCAAGAAACCTGCAACAAAGAGCCCGAAGGCAGGCAGGCAGCAGTACGAAAGCCCAACAACAAGAGCGAGACGAAAAGCGGGTTTATGCGAGACTTACCAGAGACAGAGAGGAGAGAGAGAGAGTTATTATGTAGAGTTTTGTACAATCAATTGATATTGCTCTGCGAGAGAGAGAGTGAGAGAGAAGTAGAATATTATTTAGAAATTGCGCGGAAGAGAGAGAGAGAGGGTAGAGATCGGAATTAATCATTACGTGTGTTAGAGAGAGAGGAGAGATAATATATGAGCTACTACTGGCGTTCGAGAGAGAGAGAGATAGATAGATAGATAGATAGATATAAGTTTATTTGTAATGGTTTACAAAATGTACATGTTAATACAATATAGATTTTCGTAATCGCACATTTCCAGTCTTTCTACGATATCACAGCTTATTCAGTCTTACATTATATTATTTTAGAATTAAAGTTGTTGTGTTGTGTATTGGAAATTTAAAACTTAAAATTTTTTTTTCTTTCGAATTTTTTTTAGAATTGTAATGTTTTTTTGAAGAGCATTTCGGACTTGGGGTTGGAAAAATTTTTTTTTTCTTTACTTTGAATTTTTTTTGGGGGGGAATTCATTGTATTTTTGCAAGGAAGAATTTTCTCTGTAGTGCTTAAAAGGACATTTTTTTTGTGTGGAACAGTAGAAAATAGTGAGTGAGCAACATAATTAAGGGTTTTTTTTTGTGTGTAGAATTTTCTCCCTTATAAAGAAAAGAAAATTTTATTACCCTTTTTGCGTGCGAGTGAGAGCGCTCACTATATAAATTTAAGTAATTGTGTGTAATTAAAAATTATCAAGAGGGCACAGAAGGCAGAAGACGAATTCCAGTGTCAAACGCGTGTTAGGCTAAAGTATCCCAAGTGAGAGGTGCAAAGGTGGCTGGCGACGAAGAATTTTTTTTTTAGTTGATAATAAAGTGAATTTTGTTTTACGGTCGAGTAGTGGGGTAGATTTTTTTTTTAGTTTAGTGAGTGGTGCGAAGGGAAGCCCTTGAGGAAAAATTGTATCCTCAAGTGATACCCAATAGAGAAGGGGGGAAAGGAGAAGAAGTAGGCATATAAATTCTGATAAAGAATTTTGTGTTACTTCCTCTTTTTCCATTTCAACATTAGAAGGGAAAAACGCGATAGGAAATGCAGCCGCCTTTGTTACCTCCGTCGGAGAGAGTAAATATCCAGTCAGCTTTCTGAGTATACCTCGGTCAGGGGTATTCCACATTAAGCGGGCCCACCTGAATCCCAGATCCCTAGCACCGCAACGGAGCTCTCGTGCAGGGGGGAAGGAAATAAATCCATTCCTTCCTCCATTAAAAATTTTGGGAATAACCGAGGAAATTTGCGACAGCGTTCCTTTGAATTCCAACAAATAATTATATTTTTTTTTGCGAAAGAGAGAAAGCCAGAGAGACTGGTTGTAGAAGAGAGAGAGAGAGAGAAAGTTGAGTTTGCGGAATTTCGGGAAGATAATAAGGAGTTGGAAGAAAATTATCAAGAGAATACACGGAGAGAAAAATCATGCGATTATCGCACGGCCAGTTGTTGCTATCGTAGCATATGAATTTCTTGTACTATGCTAGTGCGCAAGGCGTGCCAACACCGTATAAAATTTTACAGATCTCGCATGGCAGTACGTAGTACTATAAACGTAATAACTGCGTGCTCTGACAGTACTATCCTCTATCAATCTAGTACTATCTACGGTACGAGTATAGCACTGGACGCCGGTGTACCGTGTTTGCTCGGAATCCATACCATCACGGTATGGATCCCGAGCAAATTCGTATATAGGCCACGCCCCCTTACCGAATCACAACAAAAGATGATCAGCGCACGTACTATACGTGTTATACACACGAGCGACCCGTCAGTTTTCTTTTATTAATATTTATTTATTGACTTAAATGAATTTCGCTGTATACCAGTAAGGCATAATTGTGTAATGCATTAAATTATATAAATTGGCAAACTTATATATACATATTTATAAACTAATTTTACATCGTTGAGGTCGAAAAGCGGATATAAGTTTTAGTCTATACCTTCCGTATTTACGTTTGGTCGTGTGGACTAAGGCGTTGTTCTTACGACTGTAACTTTTTGCGGGGTTCCGGTTCGAATCTCGGCCAAGTCAATTTTTTTTTTCTTTAAATTTTTGAATATCGTGAGGAATACCATATTTCTTTATATTTAACATTATATCTGCAGTAGAATAAATTAATTCAAATAATAAAAAAG
>UELU01121874.1:0-11423 GCA_900490025.1 Megastigmus dorsalis
GGTCTATATGCAAAAAGGTGCTAGGAACGGAAAATTCGACGACGAGTACGAAGGGCCATACGAAATACTAAGAATAGATTATTCATTGCATAATGCAGAAATAAAACGAGATAAAGGGAAATATGTTGTCCATCTAGATAAATTAAAAAGGGCTTACGAACAAAAAACAATGGCAACACCTCCAAGTATAACAGATATAGAATAAAATACTAATACTAATAATAGGTCACGGGATTAATATCATATATCAACAAAAGATGTACTATAGTCTTATTTTCCGCGGCCCACGGGCGTTTGTACAGCCCGCATTCCACGGATAAAAATAATATCAATTAAGATCACTAAATACTATTACTAATAGAAACATATAATTAAATAAAACTATAACAAATTTTTTTACATTACAAAAGACCAAGTTGATACTGCATTAAAATTAAAATCATATTTAGAAATTTCAAAAATGTACAATAGTCATATCCGCGGCCCACGGCCTTGACAAGTCCCGTGTTCCGCGAATCACATATAACACACACAAACAAATTCATTCAACCTCGCGATAAATGAACTACGAATGACTGAATTGCACTTTTTGGACTTCATTCATAAAACGCGTTACGAATCAATGCACATAAATACGAAAATGTGAATTGAAGACCATGTAATGAACAATACAAATTAAATTATTTAAAACTAATTAACTAATGCAATAATAGTAAAAAAAAATATTTTGTAAGCTACAGTAAAATTTAAAAAAAAAATATTACATAGTCTTCAATATATAGGAACATTTATATTATAAATAAACCATGTAAAATATCTTATGAGAAGTATCTCAAACAAAATAAAGACAAAAAAATGATTACCAAAATATAGTAAAAATAAACAGAGGAAGCAAAAAAAAAACATAAAAAATATAACAGAAAACATTTAACTCAAAAAAAAATATATGTACAACATACAAAAAAATATGCATAGAAGAATAGGTCAAAAAAAAATATATGACACAAAAAATTAACAGAAAACATTTAACTTAATAAAAAAAAATATAAGGACAACGTACAAGAAAAATTGCAAAGACACAAACTAATGACATAGCATATGCATTATATAATTACATTTAAGTATTAATATTGTTTATAAGCAAAAAAAATTTGTAATTTACATATTAGTTTGTAATATTATGTTGAACAGAAATACATATACATAATAAATATAGACGATAAAGAAACAAAATAAATGAAAATATTGTAGAAAATATTGAAGAACACATGTTCGACGTTCTCGGGGATTCCTAATCAGGTCGGGAACTCTGGGGATTCCTCATGCTTGAATTTGTAGAGGTATGCTCGGAAGCACCCGTGGTCCGACGGCATCTGCGACAAGTAGTAGTCATATGTCATGACTGACGTTGTCACTGACGTTACGAGCGCTCTTCTCATCTGTTTTGAGCCTCCCATATTTGATATGAGCCGTGACAGGGTTCTTCCTAATGTTGCCATCTTTGCAGAGGCATGCTCAACTTGCATTTGAAGTTGAGACGACAGTCGATCATTACTCCCAGGTATCGTATAGATGGGTGGGACGTGATCTCATGTTCTCCAACTCTGAGCGTTACCGTTTCAATTGCTTTTCTGCTGGTGATCAGCGTGCATTCCGTCTTGTGTCCTGCTAGCTTTTGCCCCATTTCCTCCAGCCATCTATGGTACCTCTCGAAGGTGATGCTGAAGAGGTGAACCAGCTCATCTGGATGCTTTGCCACGATAACTATTGCAATATCGTTCGCAAATGCCATTAGTGTGACAGCTCTCAGTAGCTTGAGCCTTATTAGGCCATCGTACATAATATTCCACAGTAGAGGTCCAAGCACCGATTCCTGTGGCACTCCTCCAGTCACCACGTATGTTTTGAGATCATAGTCGGAAATAGTTCTCAACGTTCATTTTTGCAAGTGCCTCCATGATTCGGTCCCACCGAGTTGAAGACGTTTTTGACGTCTAAGGTTACCACCAGACAATATTCTTTCTCTCCGTTTTTTCATCTCTTGCCGCCAATCGCGTTCCTCGCCTTGTCCATAACTAGTTTTATTACGTCAAGTGTGGAACGGCCCTTGCGGAATCCGAACTGATTATTCGATAAATGTCTCTCTGAGTATTCTTCGAACGTTCATGGAAGATACGTTCAAAGATTTTTCCTGCGGTGTCCAGCATGCAGAGTGGGTGGTAGGAAGATGGTTCGTCAGGTGGTTTTTTACCCTTCGGTAGGAGAACCAGCCTCTGCTGTTCCACTTAGGGCGGAAGATTCCCTCCTGCAAGCATCTGTTGTACATCGAGAGAAACATCTGCGGTGCTTCCTCAATGACTGCTTGAAGCGCGATGTTGGGAATGCCGTCCAGCCCAGGGGTTTTTGCGTTCCCCACCTTGGAACACGATGTCCTCAGTGCTTGCCTCGTTATCGTCGGTATCTCCGCCCCATCGGCTTGTTCAATATGATGGACGTAGCTTGATTGATGTGGGAACAGCACACTGACGATCTTTTTCAACAGCTTCCGGCACATAGGTAAAGACATTGACTGGCTCTTCAGCTTCTTCATGACGACCTTGTAAGGTCTACCGCATGGGTCTCCATCAACTTCCTCAACGAGTTCTTCCCAGCATTAGTTCTTGCTACTTTTGATCGCCTTGGCAAGCTTGCTTCAGGCTTCTTTGTGGATCTTCTCCAGCTCGGTGTAGTTTGACTCGCTCCTAGTTTTTTTGGCTTTACTTCTTGTTCGTATGCACTCCCGACGAAGAGCAGCTATCGTATCGTTCCACCAATACACATGCAGATGCCGGTTTCCATGGCGCTTTCGAGGTATAGTGGAGTTAGAGACTTTGGTGATTCGCCTCATGACTTCTTCCACTTCGTCAGTGACATCTTTGGCATTAATTGGCCGTGTCTCTTGTGCTATCCCAAAGAGCTCGCGGTCAAACGCACTGGCCTTCCATCCTAGTGCATTGGTCCTTTATGCTTGCCTCACACTCTTTGCCCTATCAGTTGAAACCTCCCAATAAATTAGCCGATGGTCGCTGAGGTGGAAGGTGTTTGTCACCATCCCATGCGTTGTTATCTGATACGAGGCAAGGATTAACGAAGTTGAGGTCTACGATTGAGCCCTTGTCTCCTTTCTCGAAGGTCCACTTGTTCCCTGCTTTCAGAAGCACTACGTTCAGTCTGGAGAATGCCTCTAGCAGCGCGTGGCCTTTGGTCTCCTTACTTCCCCAGTCAACCGCCCATGCATTGAAGTTTGCCCGCAATGGCTTCGGGGCAGTAGTTCTTGGTGTCATCGGTCATCCTATCGAGGAAGTCAATGAACTCTTTACTGTCTCCGCTGGGTGGCGCATAGTAACTGAAGAAATGGATGTTTCCCAGCTTCGCTCTCACATATCCACGTTGCGTGCTATCGATGGTATTCTGGAACCAGAGGTTGTTGCAGGACCAAATGGCAGCTATCCCGGTGGCATCAAATACCCATTGTGGGTTTTCCGTATGGCTCGGATATCAGTAGCAAGTCTGACTTCGCTTCAGTCATAGTCTTCATCAGGAGATCCTGTGCTGCTTCGCAGTGGTTGAGGTTTTTCTGCATTATTCTTATCTTCTTCTCTTCTTTGGTCTTCGCGTTTCCTCTTATGTAGGACAATGGTCGCAATTGTCATGCTTTCCTTTTTCAATGCACAGAACACACCTTGCTTCATTTTTGCACTGGGCGACTTTGTGACCCTCGGCCCCACACTTGATGTAGAGCTCGGATCGGTCAATGTCGCTCTTGCATTGGCTCACCATGTGCCCCACGTGCCAGCACTTGTAGCATCTGAGAGGCCGATTAACTTCTCGAACGGAACAGTTCACTAGTCCTATTCTGATTTTACCAATTTCGCCCATGATTCTCTGTACAGTTAGCGGTGGTTGTCTCCTCGATATCTCTGATTTCAAGGTCAACTTCGTTCTTTTTGTAGGTGTCTTCCGCCTCTTCTTTCAGCACCTCTGCCATTCTGTCATGCAGTGATCCGATTTCGTCACCAATCTTCCCGTTTAGGACGATCAGAAGTTGACCTCCGGTCGTCCTTCGTACCTTCCCTATGGTGCCCTCTTCTTCCATCCCAGTAAGTTCCTTCTTAACCTTCCGGAGAATATCAGCGTAGGATGTATCTGCTTTGGCGCTAATGAGTAGTTCGTTGGGCAACATCAGGGCTTTCATTTCTCGGCACTCTTATTCTTCTTTTTCAGTCTCCCCTTTTTCTTTTTGCCAAGAGTTTGCCAGCCTTCATCTTGGTCTCCGGGTTGGCCGTCTTTCACTTGAGGCATTTGCGCTACTACCGTCTGCGAATACTGCTGGCCTTCTTCTTTGGCTGGTTTCCCGCTTCTGAAGTTAGTGAACGCTCTTTCCACTTGTTACTGTAGCAAGCGGATTTCGCAGGTGTATAACACTGGGCTGGTGCGCGAATCTCCGATTTTTTTCACTAGTTTTGTTGTCTCCTTATTAAAGTTTCTCCTATTCTTGAGCTGTTCCGATAGGTGGTCGATAACGTCCTCGTGCCGTTTCCACACTTTTCTCCTTTCCGTGCCTCCCATCTCATTTGCAAAATTTATAAGATTCGTCATGTTGTTCCCACGAGTACCTAGGTAAATAACGGTCCGCTCCGTCAGAGCCCCGGTTGCCGGAGTAAGGCCATTTGTTATACCTGGGTTTCGGCCTGGTACCCCCAGGGGGGACCTTTTACGACGCTGTAACCCCAGTGCCATTCAGTCATCGGCACGGTATTCTTGACACCTTGACTTGAGTTGGTTTACTATTGAGGGTGACTTCTACTAGCTAGTTTTGGTCTGCCCCGGTTATTTTATTTCCCCGGTACCTTCATATCTAACGAGAGTTCCCCTATCCGCCACCTGGGGAGGCGCTTGATGCAAGACTAGCAACTCGACAACGGGTTGCGTGTGGTTGTGTTTTTTCTTTTCCTTTTTTCCCTTTTTTTTATTTTTTTTTTTTCGAAGAGTTGGAGAAATATTTAATGCACTGATAGGAGCCGTACGGGACTCCCCTCGTGTGGGACTCCCCTGGCAAGGTCCAGCGCCAGGTATACCCACTAAAACTCCCACCTCTTTTCTTCTTAGCTCAGAATCCCCGCGGTACAACCAATCCTTCCCGGAGGAGCGTAAGGCTTCTGCCTACTCCTGTTGAATGAGGTTGTTGTTTCTTGCATCTTGCAGCCCTTCCTGTACTTTTACTTCTTCCGTCAACTTCTTACCGCATCGATCGGTCGTCAGCTTCGTGCCGCATCTGTCGTCTTCTTCCTTCCTCTTCTTGCCTGATCTTTTTGAGTATGCTCGCAGCATAATTACTGACAGTGCACCATCCGTCCTCTGAAGTCAGCATCGTGGTAATAATGGACTCGGGAGTTACTCTGATCTGGGGATAACTCTCGAGTTCTTCTCGCTCCTGTTGGTATCGCCAGCAGTCACAGAAGACCTGCTCTGCATCATCGTTTGCATTCAAACATACTGGGCAGCTTGGAGTGTCTTCTAGCTTAAACCGGTACAGGTAAGCTCGAAAGCATCCATGTCCGATGAGAAATTGTGTGAAGCAGTAATTAACTTCCCAACGTCTCCTATCAATCCAGTCCTCTAGCTTTGGTATGAGACGATGTATCCATCGCCCCTTTTCGCTGGCATCCCATCTTGCTTGCCATACAGTCATCGTCTTCTTTCTTGCGGCTTCCCAGATTTTCCTCTGGGTGTTGTCGTTTGCACATTTCCTTGCTTCGTACACGTCCTTTCTCTCCATGGCTATCAGGTCAATGGACGGTATACCTGCTATGATGCACAATGCCTCGTCCGACACCTTACGATAAGCCGACGCCACCCTTAACGCCATTCGCATATGCACGCTAGACAACGTTCGTGCATAGGTTTTGATCAGCATGGCATCAGCCTATACTGGGGTCCCGTACAGCATAATCGATGTGGTTACACTAGCTAAGAGTATCCTTCGATTTTGACTTGCCCCTCTTACATTTGACATCAATCGTGATAGAGCGGCGCCTACGTTCGCTGCCTTAACGCTCACAATTTCAAGGTGTTGTTTGAATGTTAGCCTTGCATCAATGGTGATCGCTAAGTACTTGATGATCGTTTGGGATACAATCTCATGTCCATCCACCGTCAAAGTTACCGTCTCTAGCTTCTTCCTACTCGAAATCAGGATAACTTCTGTCTTGTGACTGGCTAATTTCAGTCCTGTTTCTGCTAACCAATCGTGTATTATACAAATTGCCTCATCTGCTATTATTTTAACATCTTCTATGTGTTTCGCTACCACCACTATCGCTATGTCGTCTGTAAATCCTATTACAGCTGTTCCTTCAGGTAGTCGTAGTCCAAGTAGTCCATCGTACATGATATTCCAAGTCGGTGGACCAAGCACTGAGCTTTGAGGAACGCCTCCTGTGACTTCATAACTCTTGGTGCCATTCGCAGTGTCATATAGTAAGATTCTGTCCTTCAAATAGTCGGACATCATCCTCCTTATGTAGAGAGGCACATTTCGATTTCGGAGCGCCTCATGTATTTTACTCCATTTGACTAAGTTAAATGCATTTTTAACATCCAGTGTAACAATATCTGTTCGTGCAGTGTCAATTACAAGACCAGCTGCATCCAGGGTAGAACGCTCCTTGCGAAAACCGTACTGGTGTTCCGCCAGTCCTCCTGCGCCTTCAATAGCCTGGTCCATTCTAACGCAGAGTATGCGTTCTAGGATCTGCCCCGGTGTGTTCAGCATAAAGAGTAGTCTGTACGAGGCTGGGTCATCAGGTGGCTTCTTACCTTTTGGCAGTAGCATCAAGCACTGTATCTTCCAAATAGTGGGGAATCTTCCTTCTTCGAGACTCGAGTTGTACAAGTCTACAAAAACCTCCGCGTGTGCGCACATAGCATGTTTCAATACCATATTGGGAATACCATCTGGGCCCGGAGCATTCTTGTTTCCTACCTTTTTGAATGCAGCTAGCGATTGCTATATTTACCTCTGTTGCGCGGACGTACTGGTTCTGTAGGTCCTGTGCAATCACACCATGATTTAGATTTAACTGAACTATTTTAATTTTTTTCGTCTATCTAGTACTGCTACTTCCGCTTGGTAGACTGGGCACGTAAACTACCGGTAGCATGGCCCATTTCTTCTACTGCGCCTTTGTCCTGGCAGAGTAGCAAACTCGGTCTGTTTTGTAACAGAGGTTACTTCGATCCTGTGTTATTGTGCAGTTTTTGACGATATGTCCAAATCCTAGACATTTATAACAGCAAAGTGGACGTGCATTCCGTTTCATCTCTCGAATTGTGCATACTACCTAGCCTAGTCTGATTTTCTGCTATACTATCATCTGTTAAGCCATTTTTGTTGGCATTTGAATGACATCCATCTCCGTATCACCGTATGCCTTCCGCAATCACTTTATTATCACCCAGATGGGGATAGGGACCTCATTGCGCATCGCCACTACAATGTCCGCCTTGCTAGTTAGTACATCAAGGTCTTTTATTTCAAAGACTCCTACATCTTGTAGTGTCCTTACTATGGTACCTTCTTCTAGCACTCCTTGTACCACTTGTTGAAGTTCTCTTGTCTTCTCTTCTGCTGTGCGTTGAAGTTCCAGAAGCAGGTCTTCAGTCGTCGTCTTGCGTACCCTGTCTACGCTTTCGTCAACAACCTTCAGTTTTGGATCCGCCTTCATCTTCCTCAAGATATCGACATATGACTCACCGCCGGCAGCCCTTATAATAATGGCATCCAGCCGGGATGGTCTGGTCCGTGGCGGTCTATGGTTTCTGGTACCTTTTTGACTTAAGGTACCATTGTTCTCTTTGTCTTCCTCTTTATTCTTCTTCTTCGTCTTCCGTGTTCCAACCACCTCCGAAGGTGTCTCCCTGTCTAGAATGGGCGGCGGGGACTGCTTCGTTGCCGCCCTTTTCGTCGTCTTCCTGATCGTCGATTCCTGCAGCGGTGATGTTCTCTTACGCTTGTTAGGAGTCTGTTCCATCTGTCTCTGGACGAAGGAGGGAGCGGCTTGGCTCCATCGATCCTTGCTACTTCTAGCCTTCGACTGAGTACCTGCTTTGGTCTTCGTAAAGTCCTTTAGTGCTCTGCTAGTAGCCTATGCCATTGACTTCAACTCTGTGTGTATGTTTTTCTTTTCCAAGATAAACGCCACCACAGCTTCGACTTTCTCTTTGAGGAGCTGTTTATCCTGCTCCTTCACTTGATCTTCCATTTCCACTCTATCCACTTCGTACACTACTTCCATCTTTCCGTCGTCACTAGTCTTTTGAGCAGCAGTAAGGGCCAAAAGTTTATCATCTCTATAATGCATGTGGCTCCCCTCAAAATCCGTGGAGCCTGCAACGACCACCGGGGCTGTCACCCGATCGGAATCGGTGGTGGGATTAACCCTCTAATGAGCGCCCCCACTTAGGTTATTTTGTATCTCTCGTTTACTACGTCCATGATTGGTTTGTGATCGGGGTGCCTTCGCCTAGCTAGTTTTGGTCCGCCCCGGATATTTCCTTTTCCCGGTGCCATTCATATATGACGAGCTTTCCCTTATCCGCCACCTGGGGAGGCACCTGCTGCGAGACTAGCAAACTCGACACAGGGTGTGTGTGTGGGGGTGGTTGTGTCTGGTTGTGTGTGTGTAGTCGCGTGTGTGTGTGTGCGTGTGTGTAGTTGTGTGTGCGTCTGCGTGCGTGCGTGCGTGCGTGTGTGTGTGTGTGTGTGTGCTGTGTGTGTGGTGTGGGTGCTCCCGCAGCTAGTGAGAGTGAGAGTGCATTTGGCTCTCCTCGTAGTACCGCGTGACACACTTAGCACGCACCACTTTTGACTTAAGTTTATTCGGAACTGGATAGAAAAATAAATGTGCAGCAGGTCTCATTTGATGTTAAGTTGCGATAAAAATTCAATGGTATAGCCAGAATTAATGCAAAACTTTTGGTTCAAAAGATAAAAAATATAGTTTCCGAAATAAATGTTTTTTTTTTAATATTTCTGCCATATTCTTGTAGACGGGATAAAAAAAAGTCGAAATAGTCATTTTTGATTAGCGATAATCTTTTTATCCTTTCTTAATAAATATTAGAAATATTGAACATTCATCGTCGTTGCCAAAATTACGGGTCTTAAATGACCGTTCCAGTTGGGTTCGTCGCCGTCACGTTACAGAGCGGCGAGCAGAGTGCGGTAACTTCACTCCGGTCTCCAATGATCTCGGAAAAAATGTTTTTAAGGTTACGGAGAATACCGACGATACGGAGTTTTGTCATTTTGTTGATATCGCCAATTGAGATGGAGAATAATAGATGGCGTTAGATGAATATATGCAGCATGGCATTATTATTTTTTATCGAGAACTGATTATAAGTAGAAGTCGAACCGACATAATTATTTTTTCAAAAGTGGAAAAATAATTAAATAATTTATAATTAACTTTGTTATAAAGGATTCGGCTGCAAATTTTGAAAATTTAACCCAGATTTTACGAGCAACGTATAAACCAAGATGTTCTCTTTTACGAAGGTTATAGAATATGGAATATCCGAACTACCTAGTAGTGCTGATGTTTGAAATTGCAGTTTATGAACCATGCACGTCTAATTATTACTTAATCATTTTTTTTGATCATATGAAATCTATTAAAATATATTTTATTAGATTGTTTAAAATTTATTGTAAATTTTTTATGGTGAACGTTTTCTAGTCAACGTTTGAATAGAATGTGGACGTTCAAGTTGTGTTCACTATTACAAAGCCCTGTAAATGTCCGTTAGTTTTCTATAGGAGATAATATTTTGATATATTCATAAGCATTGCTGACCAACATATTTAACACTTTATTACCCACGTATTTCAGTTTCAGAATTGAAAATCGAATAACTAGATTGAGTTTTAACCCAAAGACTCAACGAAAAATTCTTAAATTATTGACTAACAGATCTTACTCCCCTAATTTAGTGTTCTCAAACGGACAAGAATATCCATATGGGACTCTTAATTTACGATTTATGGATTTCAAACTATTTGATTTGCAATAGAAATTGAAGAATTTACTGCAGTATTTTTTACTGGTACTTTTGAATAATGACTGTTAAAATTTCAGAGGGTTTTTCAGATTTTGAACCTAGGAGGCGCCATTATCTGCCGATTTTTTACGATTTAATTCATGGTCTTATTTTAAGAAACTTAGCATGAACTACGACCTTTTCTATTATTTGCACTCGGATTCGAGGACACATTTTCTTTCTTATGAAGAAATTTGAAAATCTCAATTAAAAGTTCGGAAAAAAGATAAGCGGGAGAGAGACCAAAAGTGCGATTTGGTACTCTAAGTGATAGTATAATAAAAATATTTTATAATATACACAGTGGTAGCCTTGAAGGAAATGAATTTTTGTTTCTTGTTTTTTTTTCGGGCTTTTCTTCGTGAATTCAGACAAGGACACCAGCCAAAGGCAAAAATATAGACTGATTAAGTTTTCGAAGCGGCTCGCGGCGCCTATTCGAACTCTGTCTTGTTCGAAATGATCCATTAAACTTTGATTTTTATTCATCTATATGTATTCTTTTTTAGCAAATATATATATATATATATATGAATGTACAAAATCAATATAATTTTGTGAATATCTTCAAAATTATGACGAAAATCAAAATATTAGCTGATGATACTTTGGTTCTATCGATCCTACACCTTGATCAGAGTAATTTTCATAATTGGTAGACCAAACTAGCGCTGTGTTTATGTTTCTGCGGTAATAAGTAGAGTATTTGAAATTTAACTATGCTCAAATCACGTATTTAGCCGAGAACGGACTACTAGCTGCTGGTACTCTGGCTCTATCTATCCTAGACCTTGATCAGGGTAATTTTCATAGTTGGTAGACCAAACCAGCACTGTGTTTATGTTGCTGTGCCAGTAAGTAGAGTATTTGAAATTTCACTATGCTGAAATCAAATATGAAGCCGAGAATCGACTACAAGCTGCAGGTACTTAGTTTCTATCTATCCTAGACCTCGATCAGGGTAATTTTCAAAGTTGGCAGACCAAACTAGCCCTGTGTTTATGTTTCTGTGCCTGTAAATAGAGTGTTTAGAAATTCACTATGCTGAAATCAAGTATTTACCCGAGAATCGACTACTAGCTGCTGGTACTTTGGTTTTATATATCCTAGACCTCTATCAGGGTAATTTTCAAAGTTGGTAGACCAAACTAGCCCTGTGTTTATGTTTCTGTGGTAGTAAGTAGAGTATTTGAAATTTAACTATGCTCAAATCACGTATTTAGCCGAGAATGGACTACTAGCTGCTGGTACTCTGGCTCTATCTATCCTAGACCTCGATC
>UELU01121875.1:0-20593 GCA_900490025.1 Megastigmus dorsalis
GTTTTATTATTAGATGTTTTTTCTTTGGTTAAAAGTTCATTTAATATTTGGTTTTTTTCTTGCACTTCTTTATATAGTTGTTTAAGTAGATCATTTTCAATTTTTAGAGCTTCATTTTCACTTAGGTCTTCATAGATGGTTTCATTGTGCTTTCCTTTGGGACTTTTGTTTATTTCAAAATTTTCTTGAATCTCTTGAATAATTTGTTGCTTTAGTATTTCTCTATCTTCGCGTTTGTAGAGCGCTATAAACTCGGCAACCTGTCCGCTGACTTCTCCATATGGTAACGTTGAGGTTAAGGCAAAATTAGGATGGTCTTGGCAGATGATAAAAGAGCTGCTTAGGAACTTTACAGGAACACCAGAATTGTGTTTAGCTACTGCCTCGTTAGTATGTTGGAATTCACCACACAGAATACACACTACTGCTCCAACTTTCTGATTTGTATGACATTTATAGAACTTATTGAAACGGAGCGGCATCGGGAGGCTCCTTGCCTGCCGACGCCATGTTGGCGAATCGATCGAATCGATCTGTATATGAACAATAACTGTATTATGCAAACTGTAACTTTTTTTTAAATATATATAATCAAAAAGTGATCAACATAAAACTGGCCACATATTAGTGAAATTATAAAATAAAAATTATAAATTATCTTTAGTCTTTTGTATAATTTAAAATTTTTATTTTGGGGGGCAATGTGACGCCCAGCCCATATAAAAAGCGCTGTAAATGCGAGCGCAAGGCGCGCGACAAAGAAAAATGTATATATGTATGCATATAAGTAGCGACGGAAAGCTCGAGCGCCGACGAGCCCGTCCAAGCTTGGGCGAGCGCGCCCCACCGAAATTTTAACAACGTGGAGAAGGAAAAAGCTCGATGCGGAGGGGATAACCCTTTCCTCCGAGAGTCGGGCATAAAATGCGCTGCGTTGCCACACAGAAGACACTCGCTCGCTCTCTTCCTTGAGTTTCAAGCTCCCTCTCGACTACCTGAGAGCTTTCCCGCCTCCATCTACTTATTTGAGCTGAATAAATTATTATTTTTAGATTAAAAGGAGTTAGATTATTCAATACATCTTGCACTTATAGTAGGTGGCGAGTGTGCAGTCCATTACGTGGCTGTGTAGTCTTCCTAGTGCTATAAGAACCAAAATATAATCATTACGATAATCTAATAATCCGTAATGATTATCCAGTCCATTGCGTGGCTGTGTAGTCTTCTTAGTGATTAAGATTATAAATAAAATCAAATAAGATACGACTCTTGGAGATTATGCAATCCAGTGCGTGACTGCGTAGTCTTTCATTGCGATTCGAATAAAAACAAAATATATCTCCTTTCCTTGTCTGGCGATTGCGCAGTCCAGTGCGTGGCTGCGTAGTCTTCCAAACGACCCTAGCGTGATTGTAATAAAGAATTAAGATCATTGAAATAATCTAATAATCCGTGGCGATTGCGCAGTCCATTGCGTGGCTGTGTAGTCTTCCTAGTGATTAAGATTATAAATAAAAAGTAAAATACGACTCTTGGCGATTATGCAGTCCAGTGCGTGGCTGCGTAGTCTACCGTTGCGAGTTGAGTAAAAACAAACAAAACATATATACTTTCCTTGACCGGCGACTATGCAGCCCATTTCGTGACTGCATAGTCTAGCAAACTATCCTATTGTAATTGTAAAAAGAAAGTAAAGACATAAAAATAGTCTAATAATCCGTGGCGATTATGCGGTCCAGTCCGTGGCCGTGTAGTCTTCCTAGTGATTAAAACTATTGAAATCGAAATATTTAAGAAGTATAAAATAAGACTCTTGGAGACTATGCAGCCACGCACTGGACCAGATACCGTTGTGAGTCAGGTAAAAATAAATCAAACATATTTATTTTCAGTATCGTCAGTATCTTTCAATATCTTTCAGCGACAAAAGCATAAACCGAACCGCGAATAGCGCGAAAAACCATACGCGATTAGACAAGCGAATTTTCGAGTCCGAACTTTATTTTAAAAAAATTATGTAGACGCGTATCGCGAATAGAGGCGCAAAGCGCAGTTCGCGTGAGCGTTACACTATATTATCGTGCTGTAGTTTAACACCCTCGTCCCGTTCGTATTCGTGTAAATACTTCTCTTTAGTACTTTCATCGGTGCAAGATGACGGCCAACCACTCGCTTGCTGTTTTATCTGTAGAAACGAATTAACGTAAGAAGCAAAGAGCCCTCCTTCACCCGTAACCTGATCAAATTGTATTATTTTATATTGCCAAATTACATATATCGCGGTTACGTGGTAGCCTAGCTGAACGGCTTTCAGTATTTCATCGACTACCCAAGTCCCCGTAAATTCTCGCTCAGCAATCTCAATGTGATCGCAATCACCGGCTCGACTTTCTTCGCAGTAAGATCTGCATAGAGCGAAAAGTAGTCGATTATGCATTTTTAGAAGGAGAAACAGGTCTCGAGGTGGTAAAATTTTACATTTAACCAATCCCTCCACACGAGTTAAATCGTAATTTTCACCGGTTATTTTCTTATATTGAGCCCCAACTAGAATAAACGGGTGTCCGAGCGGGAATCGAACTTTATTACACACGTAAGAATACAAAGAACATATTAATACCGCATTCGTGCGGTGCTCAAAATCTGTTTGTGACTTTCAAACATCTTTGGCACACTTTAACTACGTCGCACAATTTTTTATTTTTTTTTACGTCTCGCACCTCGCGTTCAACACAATTATCGAACATTATAGATGGTACGTCCGAACTCGCCACTGTCCTCATGGTTACTGAAAGATTTTCCGTGGGATCAAGTTCGCTGACAATCCGCGCGGGGATGAACGCCACATTTGCGCTAGTTATACTTCTTGGAAAAAATAAAATAACCGTCACCGGTTGGTGGTTGGCCATGCGCGGCTTCTTTTGATTGTATATGCACTCGTTTGTTATTGCAGAGCTATAGTATTACTTCTCGAGTCGAAAATTTGGGCATACATACATTAGCACGCGAACTACTGATAGCTGTTGCTGGTCGAATAATGCCTTGCATCGCACCTACACCGCCATCCAGAGCTCTAGTAACCATTTCGAAAATACTTCTTCGAAAAAATTAAGATAATGGCTGCCGTTTGATGATGCGGCTCTATCCCAACCGTGTTTTCAATTGTGTATACAGACATTGGATCCCCAATCTTTTATCGCGTGGAGGTGAAGTATTACTTCTCATGAAGCGATTTTCCGTATACTCACATATGCATACGGCAAGGAACGCATAATGTGAGATCGTATCTCTCCAAACAGATATTGTGTTACGGTTTGCAGTGCTTCTGGCACGTGGATCAACTGCTTTCCGCTGACCTCGCGGGTCTATCGGATGATCCGTTGCTCATTTTAAAAATTTTTTATCTCATGCGCGGGGGCGCAATCAGCTGATACGTCATCGGCGCGGCCGCAAAATTTTTCAGCGCGGGATCCGATCAGCTTATGCGTGCTGCAGCCGTCCGCGGGCGTACCGCCGCCGCCGCCGGGAATGGCGCTGATCTTTTAATAAAAACGCCATCGGTCAAAACATGCGAATCAGTGTCGAGGATGGATACGCGTTGGAAGCATCCTTTTACGTGTTGCGTGTGTGGCCCTACTGGCTGCGGTAATACCTTGTTCGTAACGACAAAGCCTTTTGACTTGATATAACTTTATTGCTTACAAATGGATCTTGTACAGGCCGGTGTTTACGGCTTGACGACTGACGCTGATCTGCTAGTAAGTCAGCGAGGCGCAAGAGACGGGGTGCTCACACGCACATTACAATACCAATTCTCGTTGGTGTTTAGTATTAGTATGCCGCGCGACTAATTGATGTCGTTAGCGATTTAACAGTTATATTTATTACGCAGAATATCTTTCATAAAGGAAAATTGCAGCGCGATATTAGTTTGGACACATAGTACGTTGGTTTATTTAAAAATCCGCGCGATTAAAATATGGCAGATTCAACATCTCGCACGCCAAGTTTGTCCAGAGGATCCAAAATTTTTACATAAAGCCTATCTAGACGCCATTCGCGAGTCGCATTCTTATCTCTTTCTCGATCTCTCGCAGGTCTGTTTGGATAAATTCAGATTTCGCTCCGGTATATTTCCGGACGACTCTAGCCACTACGCGTACGTACCGAAAATATTCAAGTTCTGTTAAAAAAATGGTGGGCGTAAGAGAATAAAACAAATAGGCGCCTTATGATTATACTTAGTTGCGCATCAGCAATGGTAAAGTTAACATCATGCATCAAACGCTTCTCGAAAAAACATCTGAGTTTTTTGGGCACTCTTTGTCATATGAACTGGCGCCAGTGCAAAGTTCTGCTCCAGACAGCGAACAAACCTCTCGTCAGATGCATAGCGCGTTGAACGTTTTACTCGACGTAATCAAGCTCAAGGAAACGGAAAAGAGATGATTGAAGAAACATAGACACGTGTCGCGCAGATTAATCGGTAAAAAATCTACGCATGGTTGAGAGCACAAAAAACGCATATTGATACAAAACGGAGGCGGCTTTTTGCCGATGTTATTAGCACCTATAATAGGCGCTCCCTTCTCAAAACTTTTCGGTTCTCAGCAATAAAATGGAACGAGTGCGCAGGATGATAATCGTACCCAAAGAAACGCTTCAATGTATGCAGAGTACGCAAGCTGAAAGTAGCTCGAGTGAAAAAACTATACAGACTTTCGGTGGTGGCGACAACATGGCCAGGCTCGACGAGGAGATGTATGAGATTCTTCACTCGAAAAAAATCACCGATGAACGAGAAAAGTGCCTAAATTATTTGCAAGTGTTGCGGCGCTATCTTTTTTTCAAAGGTAACGATCGCGCCAACAAAGCATTGCACGAGCTCGAAGAGATCGACGAGTCATTTACGCCTCTCAGGGAAGAAGTGATACCCAAGAGTGTACCTAAAATATATCTCGACAAAGCACGTATTTTACTTCGATACTGGCGGACAGCGGCACCCGATCGACTCAAGTGGGACAACGCTCGTACAGTAAGCATAGACGGCAGAGTCATTGACCGCTCCAATATAGCTGAATTATTAAACAATGCAGTTCGAAAAAACAAATCGTACGATGAGAGCGATGTTCCCGTTGGTCGAGTAGAATTTGCAAAATTTATCAAAACCTCTGAAATACCGAGCAAGTTAATTGGAAACGCGCCAGTTTTGGAAATAGCGCAAATACTGACTGCGCCTATAAATACGGCCAAGCGGCGTCTCGATCCACACAGAGATGAGGGCATCACGCTGCCAAACAAAAGTGTCTGAAACTCGAAATTTAAATAGCGTACGAAAAACAATATTACGACGCGTCTCGCGAAACGGGTTACGCGGGTGCGCGAAAGTTGATATGCGTCAGTAAAAAAGGTAAAGCTGTGAGTAATGAAATAGAAAAAGAGAAAATTTACGAATGGCTCAGTAATTAAGATGCGTACACGTTTCACCGAACGATCAAGAGAATTTTTCCCAGATTACGCTGCAACGTCGCAAATATCGACGACGTTTGGGAAGGCGACTTAATTCAGTTGGCCACGATAAAATAATACAACGACGGATACTGTTACTTGCTAGTAGTCGTTGACGTCCTCGGTAAATATGCGTTGGTCGAACCTCTTCGCGATAAGAGCGCAACAGCAGTCGCAATGGCTTTTAAAATAATTCTCGAGCGCTTCAACGGTCGGAAGTCACTGTGTTTACAAACTGACAAAGGTAAAGAATTTGTCGGCTCAGCTTTTCAAGACGTACTGAAGAAACACGATATACAGTTGAGAAATCCCAATATCAAGGCTGCCATCGTGGAACGACTCAACAGAACGATTCGAGAACGTTGACCTCGCCGAAATTCACGTGCCCTGTACATTTGTACACATTCAAGAGGCTAAGACGTCTATGTTCAATCAAGTTGACGTTTTTTTTGAATCAAAAACTTGTTTCACTGCCTAATAACGTTTATCCTTACAGAGCGTACATTGAATCTTTGCTGAATTACTCACCCGCTGCTAAAATATCGCACTTAACAAAGAGTCTTTGGTACGATGACACACCGGAAGCCTTCGAAGCAGCACCGCAAAATCGAGCCGCAGGCAAAAATTTCGGTTCTGAACAACGGCAATATTTCACTCTAGATGGCAAGACATTCGATATCATTAGTCATCTGCATTGCGATATGTTCAACCAAGACAAGATGCTGTTCAATAGCGTAGAGATGAGAGTTCGCATTATACATAGCAAAGACGCATCCTGTTTGATGGACGACTCCGACGACGGTAAATTCAGTGTAAGCATCAAGGAAGCGACGTACTATGGTCGAATTTGCCAAAAACCTGGACAAACGTAAATTTTTTAAGTATTTCCTAACGCTATACCAACATGATTGATGTATTATATAGGTAACAGTGTAATAAAAATCGCTATATAAATCATGATAGAGTGACTAATAAAAATTCTGTGGATCTTAAAATATAGCCAATTATGCGATTTTCACGGATTTCTTGTTATATTATAGGAAAAAAAAATTATTTTTTTTTAGAAAACGGTATTGACGATTGTATATTCTTGAAATACATATTAAAAACCACAAATCTAACCACAAAAAATCTGAAGATATGCAAAATTTTTTATTTATTGTACTACTGAAATCAATTTCTTTTTTAGCTAAAATTTACACGAAATTATGAAAATAGTTATGTTTCCAAGGTTTCCCAGGATCAAAAATTTATTTTCTTGATAAAGTAGCATATGATAAATGATATCCATTCAAAATATCCTGCCCTCTTTTATACGTTTACATATTCAGATAATAAATAGCAAATTTCACATTATTCCAAATTATGCAGTGTACGAATATTTTTGCTATTAATCTCATTTATCTTATTAACCTTTAATTTAATTTTTTAATCGACACCGTACAATTTATCAAAGCCGAGTTATCGAAGTTTAAAGATCAATACCGAATCTTACCGACCAGTTTTCAGCAAAGTCACAATGGATTACTAGATGGGTAGTATCCGCTTTGGCTTTCTCTTTTTCATCTTTAATTGCTTTTCTTTGAATATTTTTAATATTCATATGAACACTTGTTTTTAGCGACCATGTAACAAGATTGTTCATAAAATCATAGAAAGACAATATCTTTTTTATGAGATGTCCATTTTCCCAAAGCGTCAAAAGTATTTCCTCGTATTCATTTGTATGTTCTAATCCAAATAAACTTAAATTAATTCCTTGAGAATCTGGACAGGCATTACATTCTTGTAAAAAACATTTATCAGATGGATCAGATCATATAATAACCGATAAAAGTTTAGAACGAACTTCATCTTGATCAGAATGTTTTCCTTTCAAAAACTATTTGAAGAATTAACATACAACTCAAAATTTGCACAGTAAATACAAAGGCAAACTTCATTGATAGGGTTGATCTTAAAAAACTTTGGTCTCAAAGTGTAAAATTTGGAAATACCAATTTTTATTGTTGGATTTTCTTTCTTAAATAATTTATACACCTCTTTTATACTCCGAGTTAAAAAACGTTTTATTTTGAGTTCTTTTTTGCTATTTTCCATAACAGTGATCACATCAGATTTGTTAGGGCTCTGTCTGGTACAGTTTAAATCGTCGTTTAAAAAATGTTCCATTGCAATTGCTTTAGAGTCTTCATTTAAAGGTTGACGAACGTACAAGTCAGGCTGAGAATAAATCCCTTTGGTTTTCACAAGCATATGCGCTTTATCAAACACATAAGCTGATACTCCAGAGAATGTTGATAAAATTAGTTCTTTCGTAATCTTCGAAGCGATTAATGTCAATATTTTTATTTTATCGCTGTAAGTTGAACAATTTTCAAGTGCAACCGCAAAGTTACGAAGCCATTCATTGCAGATACAAGTGCCTGAATTTTCATTCACTTCGTCAATCGAAGTGTTATGTTTTAGATAATTTAGAACTTATTGCAGATACTAATTCACGTTTCTTCCTGATTACATATTTATCTAAATGCGAGTCATTATTATCCTTTTTTCTTTTAAGAGGTGAAATATTACCAAAGGAACTAGAAATAATTATATTGTTTATCTCGTCAACGTGCTCTGGAGTGCTTGCTCGAAAAATATTTTCTCCAAAACATGTTGCATCAGAATCACTATCTGTCTTTTCACTACTGTCTGCATTTGTATTTTTCGATTTAGTCTCAATAATTCGTTTATAACAATGTTGACATACATAACACAGGCCCACAGAAAAAAAGTTTCCTGCGCGGTAGACCAGACCACGTGAATTTAATGTTTTTGGGGTCGCTGAATCCGAATCCGTGGCCCATTTGACCCGGTCATGTCAGGGTCAAGGTCAGGCCAAGGTCAAAATTAGAAAATAAATCACAAACACAGTTAACTAGTACATCTATATGTTTTTGGGGTAACTGATCCGAATCCGTGGTGCATTTGACCCGGTCACGTCAGGGTCAAGACCAGGCCAAGGTCAAATTCAAAAAATAAATCGCAAACAAAGTTAACTAGTATATGTATATGTTTTTGGGGTCGCTAAATCCGAATCCGTGGTCCATTTGACCTGGTCACGTCAGGGTCAAGGTCAGGCCAAGGTCAAATTCAGAAAATAAATCACAAACAAAGTTAACTAGTATATCTTATAACGGGGGAACTTATCTAGGCGTGGGAGCGACCTAATAATTTCCCCGCGTACACTAGTAGAAGGCAAATGCCAAAAAAGACCGTCAGCTCGCCATCAAAGTTCTGGCAGCTGACTTTATTTATATTTTTAATACTAATCTGCTTAGGCAGATTTGAACTAAGGGCGCCAGGCACTGTTTTATGAAATGAAAAGATACGTTGATTTAGCGTTCGAGCAGTGCCGCTCGATTAATTGATTTTACTCTAATGTTTCAAAAAATATATATAAGCTCGACTAGTCAGAGGCAGAGTCGTGAGGTCGGACGGCTTCAGAGATGTTCGACTCTTGGGCTGAGTTTCGGGTTACGGACAGCACACACACATAAATAAATATATCTTGGATTCACCAAAAATAGAAAAAGAATAAATATGTTGATACCTTCTTTTTAAATTCAAATTTAACAATTTCTGTCCTTTAATAGGCATTTACGTTTTATACAACATATAATAACAATATGTGCGCCGTGCGCAATCTAAACAAGCCTGTCGAAGGCACACTATACAATCAAGTGGCTCGACAGTTTAATCTGGTTTTAATTCAAATTATTATTAATTTATTCCAATATTTGCCTAGAAGTGGCACGCTAATAGCTCTCGCAATAATCGAGTTACTTGGCTCATCAAAGTCAGCGTTGCTTCACCTCCCTCGAGCGTATAATTCGGACGCGAGCAAATGGAGTTTTCTTTAAATGAAGATAATAAAAACACGCGTGACGCAAAGCACTCTAGCGCTAAATTACGAGCCTCAACGTAGGCAGAAAAAAAAGAATTTATTGAATTGAATCGGAATCAAATGTAATTGCTCGCGTTAGACAATTCCTACCGTATTGTAGCTCCTACTCGTATCTCCGAGATTTTAAACAGGCACCGGGCCTGGAAAAGCGAGGCAATACAATTACAAATTCTAAATAATACTTTAATTTAAACAATTTGAACAAAAAAATACAATGCGAACGAGCGCTGCTAGTACAAAGGCACGGGTGCTTACACACTTCGCGAAAGGAACTTTTACACGAATTGAAGAGGCAACTACGCGGCGCGGAAGTCTGGAAGAAACGATGTTCCTTGATGAGCAGCCAGTAGAGAAGTCCTCGAGGCAAGCATCGGGGAGTCCAACGAGGCTCGCGGCATCCGATGCGCTCTCGTCGCGTCGCCCTCTGATTGGCGCGCTGTAGGTCGGACCAGATCGGAATGTTGTTGTTCTTTCGATTGTTCTCTCTTGCTCCAACGTCGTCTTCTCTTTCCCTGTAAGCACAGGCACTAAAAGTATCTCACGTTGGAAATTTTCATAGTCTTGGAATTTCGAAATATTCCGATGTGATGCTAAAGCTTATAATGTGCTTTACAGGCAATGTTTTATAGAATTTTCCTGCTGATCTATGATTTGAAATTCATAGGCAAGAAGAGCGAGGCATTGAAAAGCCTATCACGGTCACTTGCATAAATGGCCGGAAAAGCACTCGGAGCCTTTGAGGCATTAAAAATCGAGTGTTTTTTCAATCAAAAACGTTGAAGTATTGAATTGACGTGGAGGCAAAAAATAATAGAGATAGAGAGAACTATATAAAATGAATTGAAATGCTTAATTCAGGCATTTATCCGATGTTCCGATCTTCTTGATCTTAGGCATCTTGGAACTGCGGCGTATTTATTGGATGCAGCGACTTCTTCTTTCGGTTGATCTTGACGCTGAAAGAAGAGGTCGATGCTCGATGACGCGTAGTTGCGGATATGTGAAAAAAAATAAAAATAGAAAAATAAATAATTGTTTTATAAAATTAACTGGTTTGAGGGACATCCCTTCTGGCTGCTTAGTATGCCTTTTTAGGCATTTTTATTATCGTGTTTTCGTGTGATTAACGTGCGATAATCCGCCACGTTACAATCTATATGTTTTTAGGATCACGTCAGGGTCAAGGTCAGAAGAAGGTCAAATTTAGAAAATGTATCGTATAATTCAGGTGTTTCGTGTAGTAAACTATATGATTTCGTTAAAACGCGCCATGAATTCCATCTTTTTTTTCCCGCGGAAAAGAATTCCGCAACCCGATTAAACCTTACACGTCAGAATTTTTTTCTCACCTCAAGAAATACCTAAAAATCTACCAAAACCATCATATACATTGCTTTATCTGTAAAACTATCTCTAAAATCCCATAACCACTCAATTCCACGACCCTTAGATACCTCAGAACCTTACCTCAATAACCCCGTTACCCAATAAAATCCGATTATCCCATAACCCGATAACTCCATAACCTAAGACAATCTGCTCTTCTTTACTCTTTTATCCTCAAATGACCTGTGAAGTGGATTGCGTTAGCGCTTTTTACTATTGTCAGTGTTCTCTCTTTTTAATGTCCAACAGTAGTCAGCCTTCATATATGTATTCCACCTACCCTGATAACGTCTTTCCATTTCCTTCATATCTTGATGAAAGCGTTCTCCTTGTTCTTCGCTGTCATCCCCAAGATGTTGTGGGAAGTTATCAAGATGCGAGAAAATGCAACTTGTAACTCATCAAATAGCCCAATTTCTCATAGTTTGATTGAACAATGAAACAATATTTAAAAGCTTTGGATAAGGTAGGACAATGTTTCACTTACTTGGTTAAACAATTTCCAGCTTTATCTAGTGCAAAATTCAAAGAAGGTACCTTTGATGGACCTCAAATTCGTAAGTTATTAAGAGATGAATCATTCGTTAATAGAATGTCCGACAAAGAAGGAGCTGCATGGCTGAGCTTTAAAGGCGTAGTTGAAAATTTTTTGAGTAATCACAAGAGTGGAAACTATATGGAATTGGTAGTCGAAATGCTCAAAAACTATGAGAAATTGGGCTGTTTAATGAGTTACAAGTTGCATTTTCTTGATTCGCATCTTGATAACTTCCCACAACATCTTAGGGATTACAGCGAAGAACAAGGAGAACGCTTTCATCAAGATATGAAGGAAATGGAAAGACGTTATCAGGGTAGGTGGAATGCACATATGATGGCTGACTACTGTTGGACATTAAAAAGAGAGAACACTGACAATAGTAAAAAGCGCTAACGTAATCCACTTCACAGGTCATTTGAGGATAAAATAGTAAGGGAGAGCAGATTGTCTTAGGTTATGGAGTTATTGGGTTATGGGATAATCGGATTTTATTGAGTAACGGGGTTATTTAGGTAAGGTCCTGAGGTATCTAAGGGTCGTGGAATTGAGTGGTTATGGGATTTTGGAGATAGTTTTACAGATAAAGCAATGTATTTGATGGTTTTGGTGGATTTTGAGGTATTACTTGAGGTTAGAAAAAAATTCTGACGTGTAGAGTTGAATCGGGTCGCGGATTTGTTTTAAGCGGGAAAAAATACATGGAATTCATGGCGCGTCTTAACGAAATTATATAGTTTACTACTCGAAACACCTGAATTATACGATACATTTTCTACATTTGACCTTCTTCTGACCTTGACCCTGACGTCACCGGGTCAAATGGACCACGGATTCGGATTCGGCGACCCCAGAAACATATAGATATACTAGTTAACTTTGTTTGTGATTTATTTTCTGAATTTGACCTTGGCCTGACCTTGACCCTGACGTGACCAGATCAAATAGACCACGGATTCGGATTCAGCGACCCCAAAAACATATAGATATACTAGTCAACTTTGTTTGCAATTTATTTTCTAAATTTGACCTTGGTCTAACCTTGACCCTGACGTGACCGGGTCAAATGGACCACGGATTCGGATTCAGCGACCCCAAAAACATATAGATATACTAGTTAACTTTGTTTGCGATTTATTTTCTAAATTTGACCTTGGTCTGACCTTGACCCTGACGTGACTGGGTCAAATGGACCACGGATTCGGATTCAGCGACCCCAAAAACATTAAATTCACATGATCTGGTCTACCGAGCAGGAAATTTTTTTGTTGTGGGCCTGTGATAATCTGAACTCTGTATTATTTTGTTCGGAAAATGTTACTGCAAAAACTCTGCTAAACTCTCCAATTTTTTAAATTTATCATCTGCATAAATGCATCATTTATGTACTCAAAAATATCAGGGCACTTTTTCTTTTTAGTTGAGTAAATATCGTTCATATTTAGAAAAATTATATAAAGATGAATGCAATATAAAGTAAAGGTTTTAAAAATATGCGATAAATTGCAGTAAACTCTTAAAACGTTTAACTACTGTCCCATATGTTTCTACCCTTATATCAAGTTAAGATAATTAACTTACATGCGCGTGAAGACACCACCTAGTGGACTTATTCTAAAACACAAGCAGTAATGTAGGTCCATGTGTATATATCTACACACATACACACACGCGCTCGCACACATGCACACATACACACGCACATACACGTACGGACGCATATACACATGTATGCGCAACACTCCCATGTATGACATGTTTGCATTTAAGCTTTCTATAGACACCAAAAATTAGATTTTTTTTTGGTTTACATCTCCGCAAAAAAAAATATGTCGGAAATTCTGTTTTGATTAAAAGATTTGTATTGTTGTCAGCTACCCACAGAAAAAAATTGAGTAAAAAACGATGGATTGGAACTTGAGACTCCAAATATTATGATAAGAGGTGCTTTTTAATTTACTCTTTTAATTAGGTTGCTGTTACTTATAAACAAAGTGATTATATACAAACAAATTTATTTCCAGTTGATAAAATGTATTGCGTTAAACGAATAGAGTTGCATAATAATATATATTACAATAGTACCATAACAAAAAAAGAAGTAAAATTTCAGAGCTGGTTTCTTTTTTATCCAATAAATTTAATTGTTCAAGTATAATGAATCTCACATGAAAATAATAGTTTCTAAACTTAATTCAGAATTCTTTAAGCGATATTTTAATAAATGGCAGAAAAGCCAACGAACCAACGATCGTTTTATCGAGAAAAATTCTGCTTGTTTAAATGAAAAGATCGATTTTAGTTATGAAAATATTGCAAATAATAAGTCATGTAAGTAATACTATAATAATGTAATTACATATTATGGCCACTTTAATTTAATTTGTACAAATAAAAATGTAGTAAAATTGCTATGTTGCGTGGCACATCTATAACAGACTTATTTCTTGGAATTTTCTATTGCGCCACGAGACCAAGTATGGAATGAAATATTGGAAGAATATTGGATGAATATTGTTAACACGACTTGATCCTTGCTAGCTCTCTAAAGTTTCGGAAAAATTCCGCGAACAGTTAACTTTATGTCGCAATCTTCGACTAAATTTTTTATAATAATTTATAGATCAATCCCAAGAAAAAGAACCGCGACCATTTACAGAATATACTGAACGTAGTAAAACGAGAATAACTGAAACATTACGAGCTGATTCTGATGTACAAAGACTTGCATATGCTACTAGTATGACTTTAAAATCAAAAGGAAATGTATCAGCAGCTATATACTATACTAAATATACTCCTACCCTACTGAAAAACTCAGGTGAGAATAAACTGAGATCTCAAGTGATTCTCAAGTGATAATCATGCCAAATTCTCAAGTGATTCCCAAGTGATTCTCAAGTGATTCGCAAGTGATTCTCAAGTGATTCTCAAGTTACCATGTAGGTCAATAATTCATTCTCTGAATTTTCTGTAGTCTGAACCAATTATATTTAATATAAATTTTAGTTTACTTTTTTAAAGTAAATACCCAATAAGCAAAAATAATTTTTTTTTAATTCATAAAGAATTCTTTTTAAATTCTTTTTCGACAACAAGTATTCCGAAAAAATTTATTCACAAAGTATTCAAAAATTTATTCAAGAAGAATACTTTATAAACATTTAATCCGTTTGCGAATGCCCTCTTCGCGAGAGTTCACAAAGTATTCATAAAGTATCCTTTTTTTCGAAGAATCAGAAGCGAATAATTGGAAGTTATGATTTATGTATTTATAAAGTAATCTAAAAGAGACCGAGGTGCTTGGCTCTTCAGCCCCAATGGACAATGAATTCTTCTTTATCCATCCTGAAATTAAACAGGGAGGAAAATGAGAGGAATCTACGAATGCGTGGCACGCATTCGACGAGGAGAGAGATTCGCCGGATTTGCTATAATCACGCTCTTTCAGGAGCCCTTCGGACGCCCGGACTTTTGCTTTGTTACCGAAATCGACGACGCAGCCTTCTCGTGTCGAACGCTCGCTCGTTTTACAACTCTTGTGGCCTTCTGGGCCTTCCGCTGGGCCGCAAAGTTACAGGCACACAAGGCAGCCGCTACATCACCCGATGGAGTGATACTGACCTGCGTGCTCGCTGCGCTCGCTGGTGGCGGGACACTCACGCCACCTATACGCTCGCATCCATCGGAGGTTGCGTCTCGACGTCGTCTACTTCTGTCAGACGACTTTCTTCGGCGACATACACTTTGATTTGCTCAGCATGGATTTGCCTGCGGATGATGTGGTGGTACCGTAAAAAGGTGCACACCTCTCTCTACGAGAAAGCTATCAATGGCACGGTTCTTAAGCTCCGTGCCGTTATCCGAAAGAAAGACTTCAGGAACTCCATATCTCAAAGAGATACGCTCTTTGAGCTCCTTAAGGACTGTTTTTGCATGGGCTGTGCGATTGGGAATAACCTCGACCAATCGCGTGAATAAATCCTGAAAGACCAAGATATACTTGAATCTTTTTGCAGATCTGGGCAAAGGATTTCTCGTGCAACCACTTGTCATGGTCTAGTGATGTTCCTTCACCCCATTAGCCCTGCTGAAGCACGTTGTTCGACTTCACACTGCTGACATACAGTGCATCTCCGAACATAGGCTTCCACGTCCTTGTACATGTCCGACCAATAATATAAATTGGCTATCCGGGAATAAGTCTAGTCTCTTCCGAGATTACCCGCAGTTCACTTTCGCTCAGCTGATCCTACGATAGCGAGCCCTACAGCAGACACAGTTGTGACTCTGCGCTAGCTGAGTCCAGCTAGCTCAAGATCCACATACTTGTTCTCGTCTTTGAAGAACAGCTGGTTCTTGCAAGGATCCAATACTGCTTTGAACAACCTCGTGAAGTTCACTCCGACCTAACAGTCTGCATCTAACTCTGGTAATATAGCAACTGACACGTCCTTTTGGATCCTTGCGATCTCGAGCTGTAGACTCACATAGCCTACGATGGCGGAGTAATGACCGTTTGCCATTCTCGCACCTCTGCCATAGCTTGGTCGAAGTTCTCGACCGCACGCACTGGCGATCTGTAATCCTATAGATCCCCTTACTGTGCGTGCTGCTCCAGGATCAAACAATGATCGAATCCTATAGCCACCGATGTGGACTTGCAGGCACCATCGGTCCTCGCTTTCATCAGGATCCGAACATTGCGCTGACGACCCCTTATGCTGTTCAGAAGTATTTACTACTTCTGAACAACTTCCGTCGACCTCTCTAGCCGACTCAGAGGCCTTTGGCGGGATAGTAGGAGACGCAGCGACCCTTACTGCGCGCTCCTCCGTCCGTTTCCCGCCATATTGCTTCGGCAATCTTTAGCCATATGGCGCGGCTTCTCGCACGTATAGCATTTCATCTGATAACGTGGATGCCGAGGACTCGCCGAACCGAGGACTCGCCGAACTCGGGTCAGCGTCTTGACGTCTCTGAGCAGTTCTGAGCAAATGCCGTTGTCTCCGATGGACCCTGGCTGACCGCTGCCACTTTCGTCTCAACCCCTGAGACCACTGGTTTGGCCTTCGGAAGCCTCTGAGGCTTCTTATAGGCCACCTCCGGCATCACGGTGTTTTGTGGCGAGGGTGGGGGTCTAAACGCCTCACCTGCTGTGCTTATAAGCTCAGCTTCTCTCGCCAGCTCCATTAGTGACTCCACGTCACGGGAATCTGCACGATGGACCATACACTGCAATTTTGGCAGCATATTCCGGTGCATCAGGTCCAGCTGCGCTTCGATCGAAGGCACTGGTACCTGCTTCAGCACAATGGCTTGCAGGCACGTGAGAAAATCAGGCACCGGCTCCTCTTGGCCTTGGGTGCGCGCATTCGCTTCAGCAATTAACCTCTGATGAAACCCCTTGTTCACACCGTACCACCTCCTGGCGGCAGCGCAGAACACGGACCACGTTCTCCATTTGTCGCGACCATTTCTATACCAAATGGCCGCAACACCCGCTAGTAATTCTGACAGAGAGGATAGCAGCTCCTCTTCTGTCAGATCTGCGAGCACACGACACTCTTTTACTCGGGTGAGAAAGACATCAATACTCTGATCCTTCTCCCCCGAGAATCGGACTTGCCATCGTCTCACGATCTGACCAACATCCTGACCTGCGTGTCCTGTTTGCATGCTGGCTTCAAAAACAAATTGGTTATTGGATCTGAGTCTATCACTAGCACTCAGATCCACCGTTTCATTGCTATTTCTCTCTGGTACGTAAGCACCGGAGAGATTCCCCCTCTCCCAGGCTGTGCCTACACTAGCAGCAGTTGAAACATTTTGCGCTGGCCTGCGTGCCTGCGTCTCTTCTAATAGGCTGCTATTTCCAGGTATACTATACTTGAGACTTTTTCAGCCTGCACCTCCGGATGCAGGATAAAACCCGTGGCGTTTGGTCTAAATGAACCTCTGCCTTACAACCTCGTGCTAGAGGCTATGTGGAGCTCTTTTCTCCCTCGGTTCACCTCGAACTTCGGCGCTGTCGGCCTTAACCGACAATCGCTGCCACTTTGCGTTCACGCGCATGGAATCTTTGCCGCTCCTTCCAGTGCTGTGCAGCGACTCATCTGCTCCTTTATTTCGGAGAATATCATCATGATATCCCCCGCTTGCGATCCAGTGAAGATCATTGGAGGTGCTGCTTCCTTCACCTCATCATCTGTAGCGGATCCCTCCGTCACACTGCCTGTCTCGCTCTCCCTAGTCGGCCTCTCTATCTGCTCGACTGGGATCTGCTCCGTGACTGAGGTCTTCTGCTGAAGCTCCTTCTCCAGCTAAAGTGCGTTGCGCCTGTAGAGCTGCTCCAGATGCTCGTCGTCGCTCGTTTTAGATACTGGATCCACCAGCAGCATCTGGCAAGTGTGCGAACCCTCGTGATTTGCGCTTTCGCTGTAGATCGTGGATCCAGTCACTTCGAAGGCCTTTCCTTCGATATAGGCTTTTCGCAGCTCTTCACGCTTCGTTTGCTGTTTGAGCTCATCTGATTCTCCAGATGGCTCAAAATCGACTGCTGAGTGATTCCCCAACAGCCATTTCTGCAGCCTGTTCTTCTTTTCGAAGGGAAGACCCTGGCAGTAAAGCTGCAATTCCATTAGCGCTTCCTCCAATTCTTCCTCTTCTATTCCATAGCACCAGCCCTCTAGTGCCTTCAGTGTTATATCTGCCATTTTCCTTGAAGATGATACTGAATTTTCCAAATTAAAAAATTTTAATTATTTCAATAATTGACAATCTCAGTTATTGGATCGACCAAAAAACCAACTAGAATTCTATTTAATTCCTCCCCGAAAGCACTTTTCCGCTTAATTTTCCTAATTGTCTGTTGCGATTTCCTGAAAACGCTTTAAAAAAAAAAACAATCGCTAACACCAATAAATGACCAATTTATCACAATCACGTCATGTACTTCACTCGTGCATTCCAAAATTTTTAATCATCAAAAATTTTTTGAAAATTCACAAAAAACAATTTTTAAACTGTTTTACCGACAGCTTTTTATCGATATTCAATTTGCAAGGGATGGATTATTATCCTATAATCCACCCTCTCTTTGAACCGGTCCACTCACTTGGACGAATGAAGTCCTCGCAGCCAAATTATTTATAATAATTAATAACAAATTTTAATTTATTAAATAAACAATTCTCCGGCGCTTGCACACCACTATTTCTGCTGTGTACAGCACATACCACTGTACACAGCCTTCAGACGCGAGCACACGCCAATATTAATTAAAATTCAAGAAATTCAATATTTTCGACGTTCACGCCTATGCGCCTGTGCTCGCGCTGGCTCGACACCGCTGGATTTTCGAGCTGAGCGCTCCCCTCTCGGCTCTCTTAGCCGTAGCACTCGGCATACTTGCCTGCACTGCAACAGGGTTTGCGCTCTCTCTCGCTCTCATACACTACATGCGGCTCACACGTGCCGGGGCTTTTACAGTCCTCCCGTCCGATGTAAACAAAGTCGCTCTGACTTTGAATATTTACTACGCGTGCCTTCTCGATATGTTCGTTGCTCGGAATTACGAAATCGAAATATTATTTCGAAATAATATTTTATCTTTGTTCCGAACCAACTTTTAAAATTTTAATTCCGATTTAAATTCGCGCCTATTTATATTCCCGTAGCCAAACACGTTCAAGGCGCCAGTTGTAACGGGGCTGTTTTTACTATGTGCAGTACCGGTGCACTGCACACTCCTACCTTTCTAAAATCTACACGTCATTTTCCCTGCTGATCTGGTAAAACGGCCGCTTTACAAATGCGAGACTCTCTTGACGAGTCTCGCTTTCCGTTGCTCGGATTTATCCTATCGTGAGCACCGTGCTGTGGAATATTCGCATCCAGTATTCGCACAGTGGAAACGCTTTTCCACTGTGCCCGCGGAGGCGGCGGTAATCGCGGGAATAATAGGGACAATCTACTTAAATGACGAATGCAAGAGTTTAAACTGTCAAAATATATTCTGGAATATTTTCAGTACAAGGCTCTATACAAATTACTCGCGAACCGAGAAGGCGTTATTCGCTGGAAAACACGCACACATTCATACGCGTATCGCCGTTTGCGATCCGCCGCAATAGTACTCTGAGTACTTGCTCTGTGCTGCGTGGTTAACAGTACCCGCTCTCTCTGGGTTCTACGTCAGTTGCACTAGCCTGCAGGTCCAGTGCAGCTCTCGACGGTATGCAGTAGCAACAATGCATTTTCACTCACATACACCCGTATCGCGTTGCTCGTGCACAGCGTTACCAAAAGTGGCATCGCCAGAGAGGGAAATTTGAAAAAAGTCAAAAAACACGAAAAAAAGTAGTCAGAAAAAATTATTTTTATACATTGATAATTTCAAATAAATTAAAATTAACAAAGTTACTATGCCAGAATTAATTGTTTGTAATTATTTATTGGTTTAATAGAACTTCAGTAATCGGGCGGTGCCACTCGCTGCCACGTTAAATTTGGACTTATTTTCACTTAAACAGAGTAAAATAGCGTTCAGTAAAATTATAAAATAATTAAACTTTAATTTGAAAGTGAAATAATAATGATTATTGTTAAAAAAGTGATATATAAAAGTAATTGTTGTACAGCCGATCTGCATTACCCCGTGCGCGGCAGCGAGTTGTTTGTACAGTCGACTCTTCGCGAGTTCATCTGTTTACGTGTTATTACAACCGTCGTACTATTCTCACGGGGGCTCACGTACGCCGCGTGTAGCCTCATAATATTTATATTTTGTATTATCCAAATTTACTTTTGAAAATAAATTAGCAGTACTCTATATCTCTATTACATTATTTTATCTAATGTATATTTTTTGTATGAGATAAAATTTAAAGTCTGTTCATTGAGTATATTCTTTATGAATTTAAATATCCGTAAATCTACTTATTAATTATATAAATTACTATAAGTATTATGTGTTACAATTCCTTTACCTTATCAAAAATTCGATTTTTCTAAATATAATGTCCTCAAATTATTCATTCAAGTAATATATTATATATATAATATATATAGTCCTATATAACAATATAATTATAAGATTTTGCAGTAATTATTATGTTTTTGATATTTCCGTTGTGCGTACATATAACCATAAGGCGTAATATAATTGTGTAATGTATTATAAATTATGAATTGGCAAACTATATAAG
>UELU01121876.1:0-12520 GCA_900490025.1 Megastigmus dorsalis
CAATGATTATTTGCAATCACTTCAGCATCGCACGAAATGGCGATTGCCTGAAATAGAATTAAAAAAGGGCCATATGGTGTTACTACGAAAACCAAACATGCCTCCTTCCAAATGGAATCTGGCGCGCATTATCGACTGTTTCCCGTTTCCCGGGTGGGCATGTGCGTGTCGTAAAAGTTAAAACTGCGCATTCCGACTATATACGGCCAATTTCTGAGCTTATATTATTGCCTATTGACGTAGAAAAACCTGATGTACCTTGCGATCAATAAAACTTATATATAATTATGTCTAGTATAAGTTTCCATTGTACTCGAGCGTTTACTTATTTAATACTTTTGCGTGGTTATCGAATTAAAATTAAATTGTTCAAACCCACATTATGAATCTTTTATCTTTTACTATAATTTACTATACTTCAAAACCAATATATTGTTGCAACAATTTTGGCATTCTGCCGCCGAGCACATTGCTTAGGTTAAGTCGGTAGGTGTGTGTTGAAATCATTATTTCAAGGCGGGCGGTTTGTTACGAATTATCGTTCTTTTCTGTAAATGTATAAAATCACCGCGAGTAGCAACACCTAGTTGCACTCTTGAGTGTGTGTCTGCACGGCGATTCGCCTATATGTATGTGTCTCTGTGTATGCGCACGCCCCCCCCTCCCTCGAACGCCTCGCGATGAGTCTTTCAGACCTAGCTTGACTCCCGCACCGAGCGAACGTGCGAACTATGACGATCCTGAGTGCCTCGAATGTGTGCCTGAATGCGTTCGTGCTGCGTGAGTGAGTGCTATATATTGAGTGGTTTTGTTCAGCGATGTGCTCAATTATTGAAACAATGAATAAACATAAAGTTTAAATTAAAAGAGAGTTGATATTTCCGCTATCCTGTTTACATGCACTGTCCGCCGAAGTTTCAGCGGCTTACTCAAATTATTAAAATTCACGCAGTCAGTCCGCAACACCCCATTTTACTGCTAAACATTCTAGCTCAGTTACTGAGTATCTTCTTTCAGCACCACGCAGAGATCGGCTCGCGTATGCTATAACGCTTTCATTATCTTCATCTGTTTGTGATAATACTGCACCTAGCCCTTCTAAGCTAGCGTCAGTTTGTAAAATAAACGTTTTATTCCAATCTGGGCAAGCTAGTACCGGAGCGTTTGTTAGCTGTTTCTTTAGGTTTTCGAAAGCCTCATGTGATTCTTCCCACTGCCAAGTAGTTTTTTTCTTTAATAGCTTGCTTAATGGTTCTGCTGTTTGTGGTGCGTCTTTTATGAATCTCCTATACCTAGAGAGCAATCCCAAAAAACGCCTTAGATCTTTTGCGATCGTTAGAGGTGATAGGTTCTGTATGGCTTCGGTTTTACTGGAGTCGGTGAGTAAGCCATTTTCATCTACGATGTATCCTAGGTATTTTAATTGGTTTCGTGCGAATTGGAATTTTTCTGGGTTTGGTCTAAGTTTTTCCTCTCTTAGTCTTTTAAATATCCGCTTTAAACACTCGATATGTTCTTCAAACGACTAGGATATGAAAATTATATCATCTAGGTAAGCAAATGCGTGTGGAGCCATATCGGGTGTGATTACTCTGTCTAGTAATCTCTGACACTAGTACTAGTGGCGGCGTGTAACCCAAAAGGTAACACTTTGAATTCAAACAATCCTTGTCCTGATACTGTAAATGCTGTAAGAGATTGACTTTCCTTATTTAATGGTACTTGCCAATACCCATTTTTCAAGTCTATTGTTTACAGATATCTTTCTCCTCTTAATTTATTTCATATTAAATTAATCGGTGGAAGTTGACACGCATCTTTCTCTGATACTCTGTTTAGTTTCCTAAAATCAATGCAGAATCTCATTTTTCCATCTTTTTTCTTAACGAGCACTATCGGTGAACTCCACGGACTGTTTGACGGTTGATTTTTTTTATGCTGGTTAAAAAGGGAAAAATCGCTTAGCGACCATAAACAGGCTCCAGATCCCGCTCCCGTGAACAGAGACATCGAGCTCGGGGCCGTCACCCGCCCGTGAGCAGGCCAGAAGGTTGCCGTCAGTCAGGGCCGGAATGGGCGGGACCCATCGCGTCCGAGGCATTCGACAGTGTCCGGCTAGCTAAACCTCCAGTTCCTTGATCCGCGGTTGATAAATCAGCCGAGGAGCAGGCAACCGTAAAATCCACCCTCTTCATCAAATCGGCTGGGGACTGTTGTGCACATTACTTCGGGTCGGCCGGTGTGTCTATGTCCTACGTGTCTGTGGTGTCTGTTTTGTCATTTCGTCCTCTGTATCTTCACACATCCGGACTTCTCGTTCCTCCTCCGAGGCAGGTTTAACTTCCCTCGGTTTTCTCTTCGCCTCCTGTAGCGCTCGGCTGAAGACTTTGCAGTCTCCGGCCCCAACGGCATGTCTGCAGTCTGGGCCCGCTTCACCTGCTTCTTTGCACAAGAAGCAGTGTGGGTCCTTCCTGCAGGGCTCCTTGTGGTGGCCGGGCTCGCCGCACTTGTAGCAGTGGGTAGACCGGTTCACTCCTTTACACTCTGTGCTGAGGTGTCCGTACCCGAGACACCTAAAACACCGCAGCACGTTTGTACGCCTATGTATGCGGCAGCTCATCATCCCGATTCGGATGTGACCCGCTGCGAGGAGCGTATCCGCCTCGATTATCTCCAGCGCCGCCGTCGCCAACTTAAGTCCTCTTCTGTTAGGTCCCATTACCTTGACCGCCCTAACCATACCGATGCCGGCCACCGCTTTCTCTAAATTGGCCGCGAAGGCCCCTCGGTCGGAGTTCCTCGCCAGCCGGAGCAACACATCGTCCCTCTCTGTCTGCATTGCACCCAGAACCCTCGTGTTGCAGCTATCTGGGTTGATCTTTCGTATCTTGCCGAGGCCTGGTATTCCTCCTGCTCCGTCCTGTACCTGCAGGTTCGGGGGAGGGAGGCTCGTAGCCAGAGGCTCCTCTCTCCTCTGCTCGTCCTTTCTCGGCTTTTTTGCGTACCGTCTCACCGCTTCTCCATCTTGTTTCTTCTCTTCCGAGCTGCTTCCTGGGCTCCTTGTCCTCTTCAGCTTCTGTACAGCCAGGTCAGCATCCCATAGGAGCTGAACCTGCATTCGTCTGCGAATCGTCTTTCTGGCATCTCTAGCATCCTCCGTGGTTTTCAGACCTTCTTGGTATTCCTTCTCCAGGCACTCCGACTTTTCATGTTTTTTCTTTATGTGCATAACCCACTCGTTTATGCTCCTCAAATCCTCCTTTATTGGTCTAGTGACGTTTTTCTGCACGTCGCAGGCTTCCAACATCTTCCGTATCTCCTGTTCAGCTCGTACGAACAATTCCGCTTGTTCTTGGCGAACACTTACTATTTCCGCCCAGTCTCTCCGGCAGTAATCTATGTCCTGCGCGGTATCGCTGCTGAACGCGCTGACGTAACTGCAGTCGCTCTTTGCACTTGTCTCGCTGACTGTTCGAGACCTAGAGGTCCCCGATCCTTCCATCCTGGGCACTTGCAAGGTGCTGCTTTCAACTATTGGTTTTTTAATTGTATTTCTTCCGTCTTGTTCCCACGAGTAGCTAGGAAAAAGGAAGGTCTACCCCCGCAGAGCCCCGCGTGCGGGGGTAAGGCTGGTTACTCTGGGAGGTCGTCTAGTATCCCAGAGACACCGTTCCCAGCACCACTCCCCTGGTACCAACCAGCCCTGGGCACGGTTGTTAACACCTTGGCTTGGGGCTGTATCCTAGACGTGGAGCCCATTACGGGGGTACTACCATCCGGGCCAGATGGTCCCCGGTTTTTCCGCTAGATTCTGCTCATAGTGCCAAAGCCTCTTGTTAGCCGTCTCTGTTACAGCGTTGCTGCAAGAGCATTGACGCGACAGAGAGCGTTGCCCGGTGAGCGCGTGCTAAACGGACGCCAGAGATTGGATTTTACCTAGAAGTGTGACCACAAGGGCCATCCCTAACGAGTGGGCTCACATGACGGTTGAATTACCCTTTCTTTAATCCTTTTCTCTACTTCTGTATTAATAATTTCTGTCATCCCTGGGTTCGTTGGTCGATATCGCTGTTTAATGGGCGTCTCATCAATGAATTTAATTTTGTGCATAGCCAGAGGTGTAGTGCCTTTTATTGCCTCGAAGGCCACCATTTCTTCTTCAATGAATTTCTCCAAAAACTCTTTCTGTGATTCTGAAATACTGGCTAAACCTTTTGGTTCTTCTATATTGCATAACCTCTTAGTTCCAACGGTATTTCCTGTACTCAGTGTTCTGCCATTTAATTTTACTGATATATTCAGACGTATTAAAATATCCATGCCTAGTAGTACCTCGTGGCTTAAATTTTCCATTACTAAGAATTGATGTTTGATGCTTGCATTGTCTATGCTTGCTACGCCTACTACACTACTGTCGAGGATTGTGGTTGTACCGTCCGCCATCGCTGCGGTTTTTTCCTTCAGTGATGCGTAGCCAGACTTGCTGCATTGCTTTCTCGGCGCAACTAGAATTCACGTATGAATATACTGATCCTGACATAATATCGGTTATCATGGTCTCTTCCGTCCGGCCTTTTCGTTGATGACCGACCGCTTATAAGTTTTCCGCTTGATGGCAGTTGCAGTTCCTAGTTAAAATTCCGTCTTTTCCGCAAAATGAGCAGAATTTCCTTAGTTTATTTCTGCAATCAAATCTACTCTTTGCTTACATCTCCAACAGCTTTGATTTCTTTCATACGCTTCCGTAACTGCTAGAACTCCTCCTGGATTCTGTTTTATCGACCGAAAATTCTGTAATTGCGCTGTCTTTCTCTCTTTTGCCGTATCTTTTAATACCTCTTCCAATTCTTCTACCTGCTGTATCAGATCGTAACTGCTAGAAATATCTTTTTTCTTAATATGTAGTCTTAATTCCGGCTTCATATTATAATATATGTTTTCTAGCTGTCCTTCATAGTCAATACCTCCACGTCTGCGCATTATGGTTGTAATTGCGGTGACGTATGAACATATTGACTCATTAGATCCTTATTTCTTATTATGAATCTGTTGGTCTAAATGTCTTCTTTCTCCTGGTGGAAAAAAGAAATTCCTCAATTCTTTTTCTGATTTTTGCCATGTCTCGATCTCTCGGGTTATATTTCTAAACCACTATTGGGCTGCTCCTTTTAGAAGTTCCGGAAACCCTTGTAGTAGCTGTGCATCTGTCAACTGGTATGCTTTTTGTAATTCTGTTACTCGTTCTAAAAAGGAATATACGTCTTTCCCATGGAAATGACTATTCTACTTCCTCATCTAGTCTAAAATTTTCCCTGCTACGTTATTATATTCTGGAATTATTTCTTCTTCTCTAAGTGGGGTACTCCGGCTATTGTATGCCATGTTTGCAAATATGTTTTCCTTATCTTCTTGTGTGTCTCTGTTTTATCCTTCCGGTTTATCTCTAAGTTTTTCTGGATTTTCTTTAACGTACGCTACTAATCTTTTACGCAACTCCAAGACTTTCCATATATCACCGATTTTTTGACGTTTTAATACTTTCTCTAACTTTGCTTTAATGAATTTGTATACCCATGATACTGACATTTTAGCACGCTGTCTCGGTTACAATTCCCTACAACTTAAATCATTGAGCCCCCGGTTTCTTTTTACGGCCAAACCTGTTCGGGAGCCATGTAACGAGGTGGTCTTGCTAGTGGGGCGGTGAAAGAGTAAAGGCAGGACTCTATCTAGGATGTTCAGGGAGACCAGAGTCAAGATGGAGGACGGAATCGTTAGAGCGGGAAAATAACCGAGTACACTAAAATGATTTAAGTTTAACAAAAAAAACGATTTATTAAAATCTGTAAACTTACTTAAAACTATTAACAAAGAAAAATATAATAATAATATAGACAAAAGAACGATAAGCCTCGAGCTTATTTCTCGTACGAAGTATTCTGCGAACAAATAAAAAAAAACAAACATAAAAGACTAATTTTAGTCGCAAGCAAACTTAATTATCCTAACGTTGAAGTATTATATATTACGCAGTATGAGCAAGGGTTAACTCTTGATGCGTGTGCGCACTTGTCAAGGGCTAAATCCTTTTACGCTCAGAGGATCTCTGATAGAACGTGTGCGCACGAACTATCCGGGATACGCAGAGTTCCTATGAGAATTTCTGGGGTTTTACCACGGTCTTAATATTACTCTCCTCGCGTGTGCGCACGAGAGGGGAGATATACTCAGACTGGTACGGATGCAGGAAAACTCTTGCACTTGGGCCGTGTGCGCACACGTCAATGCGTTGACTTTTAGAATTGCAACTGGAAGATCAGAGTTGTGTGAGATGTTTGGTTGTAGAGTGCGGGAAGTAGATCCCAGTATTCGACCAATAGAATCTTTAGGAGTAAAATTAATTTGATGACTGCACTTGATTATACTGCGAAGTGTATTGTTGTTGGGTTTTAACGAAAAATTAATATTCTTATGCACCAATTTTTTACGAAGATACTTATCGATATCTTCAATTTCGTAATTACCTGTTGTTAAACTAATAATCTGCTCACCAACGCATAACTTGTTATTACTAGTATCTATATTAGGTATTGAATTAAAAGTTAAAAGTTCTACTAAACCGAGAGCGTAGTTCTCATTTGATGAGAGTTCGATTGGAGGAAAGTATTGTGCTTCCAAGATAGATGAATTAGCCGAAAGAGTTAAAGTTAATGATTCTCACATGACTCTTCGAATTATAATGACTGAAAATTATATTGCTGCCTCCGTATATAGCTTTCAACACAAAAATAAGAGACAGAGATGGCCGCACTTGTAGGTATCAAACTCTTGATATCTCTCACAATTATATATAACCTTATCAACTTTAAGATATGATGTCAAATCCAAAGGGGGTCTATGTCACCAAAACTATCGATTCACTATAGAGTGGACCAACAGTTGGTTATTCATTTCGCATAAATACACCTCTGAAATTTTTAATTTTTAGAATTTTAGCATATTTAATCGAGTCAGCATCAGTAAGTGCGCGGCGAGGTAAATTTAATTCCAACTTTTCTTTTTAAACCTTTTCCCGACTTGAGGTAGAGGCCAAATTCCTTCTTATGTGGTTTAAGATATAGACGTTTACCAAAAGCAATCGCTTCCATAGTTTTATTATGTCTTTCACTCTCTTTCAAGCGCTGTTTGGCCGCTTTAGCGTCGTCAAACGACATGGAGATTTGCTGCCGAATAGCATACGAGCAGTCTTCTGTGGTCCGTCAAATTGCGGAAAAACTAATAGCTTACTCGCTCTCATCACCCATCCCAATGGCGTCAGATTCGAGAATCTCTGAATCAGCCAAAGTATAATATGCTACAGCAGCTTTTGGAATCTGTAGATGACGTGCAGTACTTTCCATTTAAAGAGCACGATGAAGTGATAGATCCGGATTATGCGCTTCCCAATTCAATCATAATATTTCACGATATCGCTTGTGAAAAGCAAAATAACGTTAGAGCTTTCTACTGCATGGGCAGACGCAAGAGTATAGATTGTTTCTATCTTCGTCAGACGTATGCACACATACCCAAGCATCTAGTCAGAGATAATGTTAATCTATTGGCAATATTCTGACAAGATGATGTGAATTTTAAAGACTTGTACAACGATCACGTTAACTGCGTTATGACTTTTACGCAGTTCAAAGATTTATGTTCTAAATGTCGGAAAGATAACAATCACGGGTTTATAGTCATTGACAAAGATAAAGCAGTCAACAATGGTAGATATCGAAAGGGTTTCGAGTGCTTCGCTATAAATACAGCGTCGGTGTAAATTGAAGGATAGTCTGTCGTTAAACGTTGGAACTCTAACATGGATGACTTACAACGAGAGAAGAATGTGCTTAGTCAACTCGTGAAGGTTCGAGATGCGATTAAACGCAAGTATAGATTAATAAAGTTTGGAAGAGATACTGCCGACAAGATTTTAAGCGATACTTTTAAGCCGATAACAAAGCCCAACGAAAAAAAAAAGTTGGATGTGCGAAAGATACCACCATAATATCTTTACGTTTTCGAAGTCGCTGATTCCGAATCCGAGGTCCATTTCACCCGGTTAGGTCAGGGTGAAGGTCGGGTCAAGATCAAATTCAGAAAATGCATTTGAAACAAAGTAAATCAGTATATTTACATGTTTCTGGGGTCGCTGATTCCTAATCCGAGGTCTATTTGACCCGGTCAGGTCAGGGTGGAGGTCAGGTCAAAGTCAAATTCAGAAAATGAATTTGAAACAAAGTAAATCAGTACATTTATATGTTTTTGGGGTCGCTCATTCCGAATCCGAGGTCCATTTGACCCGGTCAGGTCAAGGTCAAACTCAGAAAATGCATTTGAAACAAAGTAAATCAGTATATTTACATGTTTTTGGGGTCGCTGATTCCGAATCCGAGGTCCATTTGACTAAGACGATCTAAGGAGTGGTTTCCTTTTGCTTATCACACCTTTTATCTCTGCTTCTCTCTTTAAGTTCCAGTAGAAATCTGTCATCATATTGACATCCCATTGCCCTTGATACCGTCTTTCCATCTCTTTGATGTCTTGATGGAATCTCTCTCCTTGTTCTTCGCTGTAAGCTCCTAAGTTGATTGGGACGTAGTAAATGTGAGAGTCAAGAAAATGTAATTTCAAGGTCATATTGCTCCGATGCTCTTTCCAAGTATGGAATCAATAATTTCTTCCTCTGGGGCTGTGGAATACCCCTAAACAAGTCAACTAGCCCGAAACTTGAAAGGCAAGGGGACTCACCCAATCAAGCACGCCGTAATGTGAGAGGCACGGAGACTAACGTTAAGCAAGCATCCGGTAATGTGAAAGGCAAGCAGTCGCACATTAAACAAGCACCCCGATTGTAAGAGGTAATGAAGAAGTGAAAGAAAGTGACAGTGTAGTCACTGATGGAGAGAAATTTATTATACTCCTTATAATGTGAAAGGTAAAACTCCAAAACAAATTTCAAAGGAGTAATTGAATGACCTCGTGTGAGAAATAGGTCTTCCAAAAGATAAAGCAGAATGTTTAACATCATTTATGAAAAATAAAATTTGGTTGGAGAAAAACGTGAAAGTAGACAGTTTTCATCATAGGAAGGAGGCAATTCTTTACGATGTCAAAAGAACCCTCTATTAGTACATTGTAACGATGCAAATGGACTCATAGATGAATTAGCACCTGGTGTTTACAAAGACGATGAGTGGAGACTTTTTTTGGATTCATCAATGCAAAGTTTGAAGGCAGTGTTACTTCATAATACGAACGTCTACGCACCAATACCGCTAACACATTCGACATAACTTAAAGAGAGCTATAAAGATATTCAATTAGTGTTAAATAAAATAAAATATGTAGAACACAAGTGGTTAGTTTGCGGAGATCTAAAAATTTTGACAGTCATTTTAGGGCAGCAATCTGGATTCACTAAGTATCCTTGTTTCTTATGTTTGTGGGATAGTCGTGATCGTAAGAATCATTACGTCAGGAAAGTATGGACTCAAAGAACTTCGTTTCAGGTTCATTCGATGAATGTAATCTGTGAAGGTCTCGTGGACCCTAACAGAATACTGCTTCCACCCCTACATATCAAACTAGGCCTAATGAAGCAGTTTGTTAAAGCCCTATCTAAGGAAGGTGAATGTTACCAGTACTTAAAACAACAATTCCCAAAACTATCTTAAGCAAAATTGAAAGAAGGCGTTTTCGATGGGCCAAAAATTAGAAAGATGCTGAGAGATGATAGTTTTATTGAGCACATGAATGATACAGAAAAAACTGCATGGAATAGTTTTAAAGGAACTGTAAAAGATGTCCTGGGCAATAAAAAAAGTGGAAATTATAAAGAAATAGTACCTGAAATGGTTGAAAATTTCGGGGCGTTAGGGTGCAATATGACCTTGAAATTACATTTTCTTGACTCTCACATTTACTACGTCCCAATGAACTTAGGAACTTACAGCGAAGAACAAGGAGAGAGATTCCATCAAGACATCAAAGAGATGGAAAGACGGTATCAAGGGCGATGGGATGTCAATATGATGACAGATTTCTACTGGAACTTAAAGAGAGAAGCAGAGATAAAAGGTGTGATAAGCAAAAGGAAACCACTCCTTAGATCGTTTTGTGATAAACGAGTCCGGTATAGCAAAAAAAAAATTAAGTGAGAAAGATGCTCTTTTAGAGTATGCATCCCAAAAACATGTAAATATATACTGGTTTACTTTGTTTGCAATGCATTTTCTGGATATGACCTTGACCTGACCATGACACTGACCTGATCGGGTCAAATGGACCTCAGATTCGGAATCAGCGACCCCAGAAACATGTAAATATACTGATTAACTTTGTTTCAAATGCATTTTCTGAATTTGATCTTGACCTGACCTTCACCCTGACCTAACCGGGTGAAATGGACCTCGGATTCGGAATCAGCACCTCGAAAACGTATAGATATCATGGTAACGTTTTTTTTCGTGGTGCTGTGTTATCGCAAAGGACGTTGACATCAGGGTCAACCAAGATTTGATCAACGTAATGGACGAAGTGGAGGCTCTCAGTCAACCAGAGACAACTCAAACGGAGGATCATCAGACGTGGGACGACTTGGAAGACTGGGTCCAGGTCTTATAAGGCAAAAAAATAAAATTTTTTATTGCTTATTAATTTAAATTTTTTTTTGTTTATATCGTTTTTTTTGTTTAAATTAAATTGGTTTTTTCTTTTTTATTTGTGATTAAAAATGATTGCGAGACAAATCCATGCATGCATGTTTTAATTTAAGGGGAAGCCGTACTTAAGAAATGCGACCTACCATACCGGTATTCTAATTATTCAATTTATGTTTGAAGTGATTATCATAATCACTTCATAATTTGGGAAATGATAGGAAATGAAATATATTTTGTGCTTCTGGTCTTCGTGTATCGAAATTCTACAATAAAATAAAAAACCATTCTCACGGCTACTAGTGAAATTGTGAGTTTAGGTGATATTTTGCTAATGTCGTAGCAATTTATATGCATATCTCTACACACCAGACGCGCAACCGTATTACTACATATAATGTTTCGAAACATTGAAAAGTACGATTAAATCAACAACAACATTTTTGTTTGAGAAATCGGATTTGCAATTAGATACTACATTATACGTAGTAATATGGTTGTGCTTCTAGTGTATTTCTTAGAGATATGCATATAAATTGCTACGATATTAGCAAAATATCACCTAACCTCACAATTTTACTAGTATCCGTGAGAATGGTTTTTTATTTTTTTGTAGAATTTCGATACACAAAGACTAAACGCACAAACATATTGTATTTCCTATCATTTCCCAAATTATGAACTGATTATGATAATCCCTTCAAACATAAATTGAATAATCAGAATACCGGTAAGGTAGGTCGCATTTCTTAAGTACGGATTCCCATTAACGAATGATTTAAATTAAATTGGAAAACTTAAATATAAGAAAAAGACATTATATATAAATAAATAGAATAGATTATTAACTATTGATATTGAAAATCGCGATAACAAGAATGCAAATAATGCATTAAATAAATAAAAGCATTATTATGAATATATTAGAAAAAAGGAATTATTAATAATTAAATAATAAATATACAAGGGATTAATTTAAAAATAAAAGTTAAGGTATTTAATAAGAATAAGAAAAAAGTTTAATTAATTAAAATAAAAGCAAAATATAATGTGTGCGAGCGAGAACGAAACAATACGAGCGCCAGATGTGCGTATCATACGAACGCATACTCACACACAATCAAACCGCGAGAGAGAGATTCGCGCGAATAAAGCGCACTCCTGTGTGAACAAGTCACTACGACGAGCCGCCAAGGAGAGAGGGAAGTCGTCAGATGTCCCGATCGTCGAAGAGTATATAAACACTGTCAGAATCAAAGCGAGACACGCATTCTTGTACCAACTCCTCTCGCTCAATAAACTCCTCGTCAAATCTAATATCCTTTTCAATACCTTTATTTTTCATATTACCTCAAAGCTCTGTCAACTAGTTTCTCGCTTAGTACAAGTTTTGTCTTAAGGTAGCTCTTGGGGTAATCCGACTTTCTAAGAAATAAAAAATAATTATGTAGAAATATTCAGGAGGATTAACTGAATATATTTTATAAATTTTGAGGCGAGTTACCGTGTAAAAATTAAAAATATTGTAAATTAAAGTTGAGGTATTTAACATTAGCCCTTATGGGACAGGCACTCTGAGAGACAGGAAGAAAAGATTTTTTTATAGATAGCGGTGTATGCCATTATTGAAAAACTAGTTTTTAATAGATTGATGTCTCAGCTTTCCAAAAATATATAAATTACTATAGGTTATCGTGTAAAATTAAAAGATATTTATTAGCAAAACAAGCAAAATCTTGTTTTCACGGTTAGTTTAGGAAGTGATAGAAATTTGGCAACATCGCATCATTCGTCATACAGTTGGTGCGAAAGGATACTTGTTC
>UELU01121878.1:0-24918 GCA_900490025.1 Megastigmus dorsalis
GTGTACGCATGTACTCAAACGTTAAAGTGTTTTTATAGTAAATTTTAGGCTTTATTTCACTTTAATGACTAGAGATTTCTATTCTATTAAATGGAGTTCATTTGTTACTTTACAAAAGTCACTATTTTCGATAATAAAAATTATGTGCAAAAATATATTTACTCTAAATTATTTAGCGTACAATAGTGTTCTAATATACACTAGGTTAAGTTTGCCACAATGATATTTTTGTAAACCTAATCTACAAATCTAATATCAGATTCATAATTATATGATCAACAACAGTCTGATAAATTTTTCTATTCAAAAATCTTTTTTAATTAAAGCTAGTTAAAAATTGAATAGGTTATTTGGCAATAAACGTGGAGCAAACATACGCAAAAGTGTGAACTTATTATTTTAATCTTTTAAATAGACTTACGAAAGTGTGAATTCGATAATTTAATTTTTAATAAAACTGTGAAAACTTGACGGAATACTGAAAAGTGAAAATGTATATTTTAATCTTCTGTAAAGTGTGACTATACATGAAATTAATCTTTGTAAAGTGTAAAACGTATGAATTAATCTTTATAAAGATGTGTACACGTTATAAAGTGTGAAAGTAAAACTTTTACAGTTTTTAATTCCATTTTTCACACTTTTAGGTTTAGATACTTACATGGTGTACAAATAATTTAAGTACAATATTATGATCAGCCCGAGGTGTGCACCAAATAAAAATAAGAATAATAAAAAACTTAACAATTCAAATAAAGTTATAAAGGAGTACTTCATATTAACATTGTAAAAAAATAAAAATTGGGAAAATAAAAAGTAGCTTATCCATTCATTAATATTAATTTATAATATTATTTTAAAAATTATAGAAGATTCTAATCTAATATTCTGCTCAAATATCTTAATACTTCTAATTTTTTCCGATGCATATTAGGATATCCATCGTTAAGCTTCCGGCGGTGAACTCGTTTTATGCAAGGAATAGCTCTCACTGTGAGAGTCATTCAGCTCCACTATACGTTGGTTGTCGAAAGTCTCCACGTGTACGGGCGAAACTCTCTTACCGTGGTAATCACTGGCGCCCACGGTGCGAGTAAATGCGCACTCTACGTTGTGGCAGCCGATACGCCCCACGTAGAGAGTGATACGCGCGAGCGCGCTCTACACTCTGTGGTGGCCGGTAGTGGCTACGCCTGGCAGCCCGCGACCGCCATGAGTTTTTCAGTGTAGAAACCTTTGTTTCAGGGAGAACGAAATTTTATGCATATCGCGTTCGCACGCCATCGGGTGAATTTCACGATACTTGTAAAGTTAAAGGTATACGGATAAATTATGAAAACTCGTTAAAAATAAATTTTAATTCGGTTGTAGAGTTAGTGAAAAATAGAGATGTTGAAGGCGAAAATAATATTACCATAAATAATACAATGATAAGAAGAACAGATATTCATAAAATAATTACGCGAGAGGAAACAAAAAGGTGTTCTGTAGTTTTAAAGAAAAGACACTTTGTTAATGATAGTATATCGTACCCATGTGGTTACATAAAATAATTTAAACTCTTTTTTTATTTGTTGTCATAGGTACTCGAGAATTCCTTCGATTAAACGGAGAGAATGTTTGCTGCGATCGGCTAAACTGCACTGTGCCGTCATGCGAGTACTATCCGGAATACAAAAATTCGCTTGAAGGTTTAGCGTGGCACAAACTTATCTATGCCTTAATTTTGTTAAAAAAGGGTGGTCAAATACACCAATATAAATAAATGTATAAAATAGCTGATTAAAATATAGAGTAGCAGTACAATAATACATTAAAATGTCCGATTCAAGTATTTTATATTCATTATCCTCTTCACACAATTGGACGTAAAACGAAGAACGTAATGAAAAACTCCGTACGCGTACATTTTTCACAGAATTAATTAGTTTTTCCGGCAGCCGGTTTTTAATGTTTAATAGAGAAACTGCACTCATTTTAAACGGATATGTATCGTTCAGCACCACTTGAGCCACGTGTTTTAAAAATTTCAGACGATGTTTTGACGGTTACGCAAGCGGTATTAGGCGACCGGCTAGATTTACGATGTGTTTGGCGCGCGCGCGCGCACGAGAATCAATAGCCAGCGACGGACACGCGACTAGCGGCACTGTGAGCGCTACAAGTGCAGCTGCGGTGCTTCCTAGTCAGGCCCTTGAGAAGCGAGCGGTCCTTATCGCTTTTAGGCTAGTACACGCGGAGCGGAATCTAAGCTCCCCGCAGCGTCGGGTTCAGTAGCCTGGGCACCGCACCGCTGCCGCCGCCGCTGTCCCTCTACCATTGCTAGTATCGCTTTTCTCCGCTCATTCCCTCTTTATTTTATACTGTTTTCCCTGAAAATAATCAGTAATCAATTATCGCTACAATCATGACCATGTCACGGAAGCATCCGTATACGAGTATTATCTGTGGACCTACCGAGTGTGGTAAAACGGTTTTCGTAAAAAGATTTTTAAAACATCGTCATCACATGTCTGATGTTAATTTTGATAGAATCTTGTTTTACTATGCCGAGTGGCAAGAGGGATACAAGAGTGAAAGATATTTAGATGACGGGAAATAAATTGAGTTTCGAGAGGGACTAGCGAAATCGAAGGATTTCTCAAACGATCTGGATTTAAAAAAATTAATAATTATAGACGATTTGATGCGTTAATCGTCAAACAATGTCGTCGTCGATCTTTTTATCAAAGGCAGTCATCATAAAAACATAAGTGTAATGTTTATAATTCAAAACATCTTTCATAAGGGTACTCATTCGCGTGATATAAGTCTAAATTCTTCATACATTGTTTTATGTAAAAATCCATGCGATAGAGCTCAGATACAACATTTAGCCCGACAAATGTATCCCGAAGATCCAAAGTTCTTGCAAGAAGCATATCAAGACGCAACAGTCAAAGGGTAATGATACCTCGTAATTGATTGTAAACAGGATACTATCGACGAATTTAGATTTCGTACATGTATCTTTTCAGACGGCGAGTATCAGTACGTCTACATACCAAAACACACTCACAGCTCTTACACTCTTGCTCTTTAAATCTGCCTCGCACTAAATTTTTCTCGGTGTAAATCCAGCTATGAGCGGGTCAGTATCTCAAGCTGATGGACATCATCATTCTCGGCGTAGAGAACACAATCGACAAAATAAACCTTTTGAAATAAATACATTGCCCTGTTGGAAGCGCTTAGACACGCAAACAAAGATCAACGCGTTGCATTGCTGCGAAGTGCCGATAAAAAATTGATAAAATACATTTGCGAGTGCGCGTTAAACGTAATTAAAGATGTTGTGTCGCTAAAGTCCTGTGAAAAAAGTAAATTGAAGAAACATAAAAATATATTACGAAATTGGCGTCAAAGTGTAGAAGTAAAAATGCTTGGAAGAGAAAACAACGAGTTATTGTACAAAAAGGCGGAAGTTTTTTACCCTTTTTACTACAGCCTATACTAGATTTAATACTAAAAGCTGTGATGTAAAGTATGGAAAGAGCCAAGAAAATGATGTTGATACCTAAAGAACAATTGGATAGAATTCAAAGAGAGAAACCATTTGATCGAGTCACAGTTGCATCTACGACTGCTGCTGCTGCTACTGCTGTTGACGAATCGAATAATGTAGCACATACGGTGTTGGGTACAACTCAAACATTCGGTGATAATTTATCTCGTCTTGACAATGATATCAAAAATATTCTCGATTCGAAAAAATTTGAAAATCAACATGATAGATTGAAAGAATACTTGAGAGTTTTACAGAGATATTTATATTTCATCGAAGAAAAAAGGAGACCTCTAGGAGTTGTAGAAAATCAGTACGATAAATCGAGTAACTCCGGTATACCCGACGACTTAATTATCGACAGTGTACCGAAACTTTACCAGAAAAAGGCCCGGTTATTATTAAATCATTTAAAAGCAAACAAAGATAAAGTTACATGGAGCCATAACGGTAATGTGTACATTAATGGGGTAAAAACTGAAGGCTCAAATATCATTGATTTAATAAATGACGCGGTTAGACATAGAAAAAATGTAAAAGCCATTGGTAGAAAAGAGTTTGCCGCTGTGCTTCGAGATACAGCAGTTCCACGAGAATTTGTAGGGAACCACTCAATGTGGGCAGTCGATAAATCAGACTCGAAGAAAAATAAATCCAGAGAACGGACCGACGATATCGAAGACTTTAACGACTTTAGAGCTAAAGGAATTAGCCTTACTCGATAACAGGAGTAGCGACGCTTCCTCTATTTTCTCTTCAACAAAGCTGGCCAACAGCAGTCCTAAAAATAATTCTTTCAATAAACGTACTTCAACTCTTGCAGTTAAAAAAAAAGGTTGGTTAAAATATTAAAATAACAAAATGGAATCTTTGGAAAATCAATATTTTGACCCGCGACACACAGTCGCATTCTCCGGAACAAGAAATTTAAAAAGGAATTAATAAAAAGAAAATATCCTCAAAAAAAATTGAAGAATGGTTAACCAAGCACGACGCATATACCCAACACAAAGCTATACGACGTAAATTTCAAAGACTGTATTACAACGTTAATGCAATGGATCAGGTCTGGGAAGCTGATCTTATACAGTTGAATTCCCTCAAAAACTACAATGATGGGATCTCATATCTTGTAGTCATGATTGATGTTTTGAGCAAGTTTGTGTGGGTACAGCCATTGATAAATAAAACAACACAAGAAGTGACAAATGCGTTTAAAAAAATACTCGACAACAAGAAACACCATTTTCCGGCTACACTGCAGACTGATAGAGGCAAGAAGTTTGTAGGGACATTGCAAAAATTTCTTAAAGAAAACGGTATACAGTTTCGAGTAGTGCGCAATCCTGATTTTAAAGCTGCCGTAGTAGAACGATTCAATAGAACTTTAAAAGAGCGAATGTATAGATACTTTACTTTTAAAAACACTTACCGTTATATCGATATCCTGCAAAATTTAGTTGCTGGTTACAACAAAACACCACACTCTACAATAAAAATGGCCCCTGCAAGTGTAACTTTATGTATATAACGCGCACATCGCTAGAAAAAATTTAGTAAAGCGCGCTCTACATAGGCAGATTCATCGTTCAAGACCAAAGTACAGAAAAGGCACGTCCGTGCGTATAAGTCGAGAAAAAAACGTATTTGAAAAGGGAGCGGTAAAAAGCTGGAGCGAAGAAATCTTTAAAATTACTCGTGTTTCGAAGAGGTAAAATTTATTTGTGTATAAACTGACTGATTTAGAAGGTGAAAATATTGAAGGATTTTTTTACCCCGAAGAGCTTAGTTTGGTTCACACCGATCGTGTATAGATGCAGCAAGAATTTAAAATTGATAAAATTTTACGTTCAAGAGGAAAAGGATCAAAGAAACAATATTTTGTTAGTTGGGTTGGATATCCTGAAAAAATCAATTCGTGGATTTCTGTCAAAGATTTATCAGAACGAGTTTAGTATAACGCTCCCGAGTAACAGTAGTATGCAATATTTTCCAACCAATACTATAACAAACTATTCAACTCGATTACCCAAGGAAGTAGATTTATGCGGTATATGGTTAGTCGGCCTCTCGGAGATACATATACCGTGCACTACTCTTCATTTAAGACGGGAGGACACAAAATTGATATTTCCCGATTCTCAAGAGCATTATTTTCAATATGGTACATACGATTCTATACAAGATCTCGTAAACGCTATAAACGAAACACTGTTTTTACATCGTAAAAGCGAATTTTGCTTCAAGCAATTTTATGATAAAAAAGGAGGATTTGTGAGTATCGGTGCACTGAAAATAAATAATATTATGAAAATATGTAGTTCGCCCATTTTATACGACGCTGTACAACGCATTCTCGGTTTCAAAAACGACGGGCTACTCTTGTCTAAAGAAATAAAAAAGGAAAATTACCAATTAATTTTAATAGGAATATCTTTTAGGAGTATTTATCTACTCTAATCTATGTGAACCAAATATTGTCGGTGATACTCACGCTCTCTTGCTCCGTATAGTTAATATGGCGGCAAAAGATTTTAATTTTGGAAGTACAATAGTTAAAAGACTTGACCCGTTAATTACGTTCCTCTTTTAGCAAATAGATTTCAGACTATAGACATCGATATAAGAGATCAATTTGGCAAACCTATAGCATTTCAAAAGAGAGTTTTAAAATCGTGTAAATATGAGTTTCTACGACGTGTACTATCAACAGCAAGGTGGAGGTGGTGGTGGTGGTATTCGTAGTGAATATAACATTTTTGTTGGCTCGCGACGCCAGAGAGGTCTCGGATTGGGATCCTTTTTTACGGGCCTATTTCAGAGTGCTTTACCTTTTCTTGCTAAAGGAGCAAGAGCTGTGGGGAAAGTAGCTCTGAGAGCAGGAGCTAATATTCTCGAGGATGTTAGTGATAAAAGTATGACACTTAAGGAATCGTTTAAAAACCAAGTGAATGAGTCGGGCAAGAATCTTAAACGTAAAGCAGTGGAAAAAATAACGACGCTTATGAGAGCATCGGGTTATAAACCGTTGACGGGTAAGCGGCAGGCACAGTCTCGTAGTGTAAGCGGTCGATGTCAGTTCGGAGAAAGTTTACGGAAAAAACGTTCAAAAGCAACAAAACATCTGAGAGTAGCGAAACGGCGGCGTGTAAAAAAAAAGTGCAAGAAAATCAAAAAAGTGCAATAAAAAAGTTAAAAAAGTTAAGAAAAATATAATTAAAAAATCTAAAGAGCGAGATATTTTCGACTAAATATTAAAAATGTCTTTATTACATTCTCATACCGAGCCCTGTCTGAAGAGTGAATTGGATTTGTTTTCTCTACCTCCAACACAGACAGCATTAGAATCTAACATATGGGTACATTACAAACCCGTGTCATCATTGAGCGACGAGAGTCCAATAGAGTTTTGCATCAATGCACAAAACGAAGATTATTTAGATCTCGCACATTCGATGCTCAAAGTAACTGTACAATTAACACCGTACAATGAGGACACCGATGGACTTATAGGACCTGTAAACAATTTCTTACACTCGATTTTCAATCAAGTTGACGTGTACTTTAACCAAAAACTTGTCTCTCCGCCGAATAACGCCTATCCTTATAGAGCATACATAGAGACTTTATTAAATTACGGTCCTGCAGCAAAGTCATCCCATCTCACTACAAACTTGTGGATTAGTGATGTGGCTGGTGGAATGGACGAATTACCTGGATCTAAGAAGAACGAATTACTTGAAGCAAGACAGCAATACTTGATAGGCGGAAAAACTACTGACTTGATAGGACACCTTCATTGTGATGTTTTTAACCAAGATAAGTTTCTGTTAAACGGTGTTGCGGTTAGGTTGAGACTAGTTCGTTCGAAAGACTCATTTTGCTTGATGGATGCGTCTAACGGAAACTATTCAGTGCATATAACCGATGCAAGTTTAATTGTACGTCGAGTAAAAGTAAACCCGACAGTTTTGATTGCTCATGCAAAGACTCTCGCTTCTACTACAGCTAAATATCCACTACGCGCGTAGAAGTAAAATCGTTTACTATGCACAGTGGCATCAGTGGTGATTGTTTAGAAAACGTAATTTTAGGACAATTACCGAAAAGAATTATTACAGAATTTGTCGACAACAGAGCGTTTAACGGAGATCGAAAGGTTAACCCGTTCAATTTTCAACATTATTCAATAAATTTTCTTTCCTTATACGTGGACGGAGTGCAAGTTCCAAACGAGTCGCTACAACCCACGTTTACTGGAAATTCTCCACAGTACATCGACGCTTATCATACTTTATTTTCAGGCACTGGCCTACATTACATGAACGAGGGAAGCGATATTACTCGAGACGAATACCCTCACGGCTACTGCCTATTCGCCTTTGATCTCACACCTGATAAGTCTGCTCACTTTGCAGGGTATTGGAATCTCGTTAAAAACGGAACCATTAGAATAGAAGTCCGTTTTGAAAAATCCTTGAATAAAACCATAAATTGTATACTTTACTCCGAATTTGATAACGTACTAGAGATAGACTCTAACCGTCAACTCTTAACTCTCCTTTCCTCGAATACGCTCCAGAAAAAAAGTAGGGGAGATAATAAATATATCGTGACTCTAATGAAAAAACTTTAGTTTGTCTCCGATCCTCTCACAGAACAGTCGATCGGCTCTAAATCAGTCAGCATGGAAAAATTAGATTACATTATAGACATTCAAGCTTTTCACGACAAAGATGGAAAGATTTTACCGAAAGAAATTGCTGTTGTTGGTACAGAGTGTAACTTTATAGCTCATTGGATTGTAAAACCACCGTCCGGCTGCGAGGATTTTCCGAAAGGAATATTATCAAGTAACAGTTTCTTATCTTGTTTTCATCATGATATCGAGTGGTTCGACGGCGAGTCAGACTTGAAAGACGTTTATAATTGTCTTCGAGAAGTGGCTCGATTTGCTCTACGTATTTATATGCGCGGGCATCAAAAACAAGAGTTACTAGAGCGGGTTCTCTCCCGACATATTATAAATCTGGAAGACTATACGTGCCCGTCGTTTAAAAATTTACCGCGCGTAAACGATGATTTTTGTTTCTACCACGGACGAAAGCGGGAGTACTTTGTCTGCGCATTAGCTTACGCCTACAAAATAAGATTATGGTTAATGAAAAAAGTCTACGATGAACCAAGAGTCTCAAGACGAGCCTGACTCGGATGAAAAAGGAGGAGGAGGAGTACAAATTGAAGGGACCGTTGAAAAACTTGAAAAACTCGACATATCGAAGCAAGCAGACATACCCACTATTTGTGGTGTAGAAACTAAGAGGGAGAGCAACAGAACGAAAGAAGAGGGGGAAGTAATCTATTTCAATATCGAGAATGAACTCGCTCGAGATACTGACGGCTCTACAACACATACCAGCACAGACAGTGGGAGTATTTCCTGCGGACAAGATTCCGTTTATTTGCGAAAAACCGTGTGCTCTTGTTGCTAATGTCGAAGAAAGCTCAAAACAAGGATCGCATTGGATTGCTATCTACGTCGATTCCGATGGACAAGGTACATTTTTTGACAGCTACGGATTACCCCCAACCGTCACGCACCACATTGATCGACTTAGAAGAAATTGCCGTATCTACGACTGGAACATCCAGCAACTACAGAGTATCGATTCGAATGTGTGCGGAAATTACTCTATAGATTTTTTGTTTTATATAACTCATAATTATTCTCTGGACATGTTTTGCAATATATTTTCAAATAATACCATCGATAACGTCAAACTAAGTGTATCGTTATATAATCATATTACTCGACATAAGAGAAATGTAAATAATCATAACATAAGTTGTATTCATCATTGCAAGCAATCCTGCAAGCCTAAAAAATGCTGTATGTAAAATGTACAACTTTTGTATATGTCGTTGTATTCTTATTCATTGTGTGGAAAAATAAAAATACCAAAAGTGAAATTTACTTGTACTTATTTCTAGACACTACCTTTTCACGCATGCTCCCTTAATAGTTATAAATAATGTTTAAATATTTACTCTAATCTTCTTATTTCATACAATAAACTCAATATTTAACTTGTAAACTCTTATCGTTACACTTTAATTTACAAATAATTATTATTATTATCATTATTATTATTATTAATATTATTTACATTTTTTTAAATAAGATATCCGCGAGCGCGACTCCTCACGCGTCACCCGGCCACGAACTCGGGTCTGTTGTTCGGTCGGTTTTCTATACCAGTTTGTTACAATCCTATTATTTATCTTAATACATTCCACATCCAAAAAACTCAAACTATTCGACTTTTCAATTTCAACTGTAAATTTCAATAATTGGTGGAAGTCATTAAAAATATTCAGTGTAGAATCTATTCCGTCTTTTTTTACTATCAAAAAGCAATCGTCTACATATCTCTTATATAAACTTACATCATTTTTTATTGAATTTAAACATGCAGTTTCAAGGGTCTCCAAGGTAATTATGGCGAACCATGGACTGGTGCAGAAACCCATTGGAGCCCCCATCACCTGATTGTAGTATTTGTTGTTAAACTGTAAGTAAGTGTAATTCAAGATAAAGTTTATCCCATCTAAGAACTCTTGTTTTGACAAATTTAAATGATCTTTAATGTACCTCCACTTTTTTGCCATTGCCTGTAATATGAGGATGTGGTATAGAAAACCTACTGCATGGGGGAGGTATATAAATTTTCTCTCACATCATCCAATTTCACAAAAAATTGCAATTGTTTTGTAACGGGCACTTGCCTCCTTTACGAGTCTCTCTCTCCAGAATGTGTATAAATGTATTAGTATTAATATGATACAGATGTTACAGGTGTCAACGGCGAGGAGAGGAGAGAAGGGGGCGAGGTCGCATGTGTAGGTAAGAGAGAGAGAGAGAGAGCACTGGCCAACCCCGCGTGCCGGACGAGCGCCGCGGATGAGCAGAGACGCTCGACTATCGAGACACGCCGGACGGACTTAGCGCGAATATCGGTAGGCGAGAACCGAGCCGTGTGTGTGTGTGTGTGTGTGTGAGTGCAGTGAGAGATAGAGTGGGTGTGCTGGTGCAGATTGGGCATAGCACGAGACAAGATCCTGCACGTGGTGCATTCGACAACGAGAGGAGCGATCGTTCCCTGTCTGGACAAACGAGGCGTCGTTCCCGCGTCTTTGAGCATGGCTGAGCTGCGAAATGTAAGTGCTAGCTCTTGACATCTCTCTCTCTCTCAATCTTGCGCCCTTTTCTCTCTCCGCGAGCACCGAATACGACTTCGCAGGAGCGAAGTCTATTGTAAAGTTACTATTCTAGAATATATCTATTTTATCCTAGTTACGTTGTGTTGCTTGTTTCCCGCCCGTATTCGTTCGTGTGTTGTGCTCGCGATTTCCAGGAAATCGGCGAGAGGCAGAGCGACCAACGGGCGAGTGTTTCGGAGCAACACTCGGCCCCAACATGAACCATAATCTCATGCTAGCCTCGATGTGCTTCGCCCGCAGTTTAGCTGCAACACAGGCGATTGACCGCATATTACTATTCGTAAATGAGATTCGGTAAATCTCATTATGTGCGAAGATAAATTCCTCGTTACAGTTTATAATTTGGTTGATAAATGTTATGTTCTCTCTGACAAACGCTTTCACAAAGATAATATTGGCATTATTAAGAATTTTCTTTTAGCAAACAATTATCCTTTGCATTTTATAAATAAATATATTTAAAAAAGAATAATGTCTTTCAACTATGTTAACAATGTTCCGAGCAATAACAATACACAGTTACTATCTAAAAATAAAATAGTTTTACCATATATAAAAAATCTGACTCCATTTATCAACAACATTTTGCGTAAATATAATATTACTGGTATCAATAAAAATATAAATAAACTCAATAATTTAATTAGACTTGGTAAAGGATAGCTTAGACCCGTTAAACACAAACAACATTGTATATTGCATGTAAGATTAGTTGTAAAGTCTGTGATTGTGTGTACATAGGCATGAGTAAAAGAAAATTAAAAAAACGGAGAGATGAGCATAAGCGTGACATAAAAAATATTTCTGATAGATCAGCTCTTGCCATGCATGCATATACCACTGAGCATACGATTAACTTTGATGACGAAGAAATTATTGATAGAGAGAGTAACAAATTTAAAAGGGAGTTTTCAGAGATGATGAACATTTTTTACTATAGAAACACGATTAATCGAATTGAAGACACAAATTTTTTAAAAAACGTTTACAAAGAAACTTTGAAACAAAAACATTCTTAATGAGCAGTTAATTTTCACATACAATCTGTCTATTATTAATAGTACAATTTCTACTTAAATAAGGTTTACTTTTCCCCCTCTCATTTAACTTTGTTCGTGATCTCGGAAGACTGTCACTATTATTATATAGATCAGTACACAAATTTCTTTCACAGTCGTTTAAGGTATGTTGTGACTGGTTGTTCTTTCCAGATTATTACTTTTATATTAAGTGATTAAAGTTGTGTACTATATATGTTTAGCCTGAAGAGGAGTTTTATTTTAAATGTTAACAACAATTTACGTTCCATGATGATTGATTAAGCCTTTCACCAATTATTTTTATTTGTATTTTCTTCTGTTTCTAATATATTTCGAGGCGTTGTTATTGCTTTTGGCTCGTGAGCTCTTCTTAATCTATCCATATGGACAACTTCCATAAGTAACTCGATCATTCGTGTTTCGCTGTATTATACGAGTACATAGCGAGCGGAAGCCACTCATCCCAATCTTGATGATCTTCTATCACATTTTTCAAATACTCTTTTAATGAGCTATACATTCTTTCTATGCAACCATTAGATTGAGGATGATATGCAGACATTCGATATTTCTCTATGTGAAATATTTGAGCGAATTCTCCCAAAGTTTGGCTCAAAAAATTTGGACCTTGATCTGTTAGAATAGCTGCTGGGTGTCCAAAATCGCTAATTAATCTATTCATCATAGCCCGAGTTATTTCTTAAACCGTATAAGTGACAATGGCGCGGCAATGAAATATTTTGATAGCGCATCCTGGATTGTCAAAATCCATATATTTCCATTTTTTGTAGGTTTTAGAGGCCCGTAAAAATCTAGGAATACTTTGTCAAAAGGTTTGGACATTGTATCTGTGAATACAATGGGCAGTCGTATTTTAATGCGAACCAATTTTTTTGTTTGGCACTTCTCTTCGAATCTATTTATGAATACTTGCACATCTGCTTTCATGTTTCGCCAGTAATAATCTGCTGTTAATTTATTATGCATTTTTCTGATACCTCTATGTCCTCCTGGAGAAGACTTATGATATTCCTGTATAATTTTATATCGTTCTTCCACTGATGGTATCGGTAAATTATTTTTGTAAAATTTGACCTTTAATTTTATTCCTAGCATACGATTTAATTGCTCGATAACATAAGCCTATTGTATCTGACTTAAAACTTCGGTATATTGTATTATACAAAACGATCTAATGGAATGCTGTAATGCAAACTTTTTTAAGCAGCATAATCACTTCTTTATATTCGATTGAAGGGCCTTATCGTCTATAAATCGTTTAACTATTAATCCAAAATGTCTAAATTTCGTAAATTTTGATGTAAATATTTCTTCGATTTGAAAATTTTGCGAATGCATATCATCGATTTCTATATATCGACGTTCGATGGCCTCTTATAACTTCTATAATTGTGAAGGTCGGTAAATCGTCGAGCGCTGGTGTGTCGCGTTCGGTATCGCTCATGTCGCTCTTCGAGGTGGTCGACTTTCCCAGCTGACTCGCTATTGGTCGCGTCGGCATTTTTATGCTCGTCGTATCGTCCTTATGTTCGTCTTTGCCAGACGCTCTTACTTCTGCTTGCTTCTTATGTGTTGGTGATTCCGAGTCCGACACCCTTGAGTAATCGGATTTGAAGGTCATATCTGAATGCTTTAAAAGGGGCTGGCCTGACGATGAAAAATCCTAGTCCATGTGGCAGTCGCTGCCTCGTAGATCTGATGCTTGCTGTACGCGAACTATTTTATGATTTTGAGAATTTATTTTTTCTGCTTCTTGTTGCGTGGTCCACCCTACCTCGGATGTATTCTCTAATATCCATATGGATGTATAGTGTCAGTTCAGCAAATATAAATGTACAAAGGGATATTTTTCATCATAAATAAAATGACAATATTCTACTTTTCCTTCCGCTATTTTGAAGTGTATACATATATTAATATAATATTTTGGCGAAAATATGTATATGTAATCGGCATTACCAAATTCCTTATCGCGAGATAAGATGTATGTCGCTTCTATAGGATCTCTGTGCGTATATATAGATGGGTGTTCTAATAATATTTTTCGTAGCTCTTCACAAGAAATTTGTAATTTATAAAGTGCTGAGGCAAAATTGAGGTACCGGATGCGTTAAACTTTGTCTTCTAGGATGTATTTTTTTTACATTGTCTGTTTTTTCTGTAGTTGTTCTTGTCAAAGTTTCGTTATTTTTAGACACTTTTCTGCTGATGTCTACATTTGGCGTACCGGTGACTTGTGGGCCTATTCGCTGACAAAAATATCGAAACTCGAGTCCAATGTTGATTAGATGTCCTTTAATTTTGGATAATCCAGAATATCTTTTAATTTTTTCACTTTAGTAATTCTTTTCTTATATTGTCTGCGTGGTTTATTTAGCTTTCGATCTTGTTTGCTATCTCTGATTCATCATCTCCATGTGAGCTCTCTGTTGTTATCTATTCGTGCTTTTTTGTCAATTTTTGTGTCATCTGCAGAATTTACTTGACTCTCTGGTTTTTGTTCACGCAGAATGACATTCGTGGGTGTGGGCGTTTGTATTTTAACCTTTTTAGGTTTTCTAGGAGGTCTTTTCCTTTTAAATCTTAATATGGTAGAGTCTAATAATTTTGCCTCTTCTGGTTCCTACTTGTCTGCCAATTTGTGTAGTTCTGCTCGAGTACGCTCTGGATTTTCTTCTCCTTCTCAGAGTATCGCATTTCGAGATAATGCATCTGCATTAGGATTTTTCTCGCCTGCATACACGAATTTGAAATGCGTGTATGCTAGTGGGGCAACGAGTCTCGAGATGCTGTTATAGTATATCCTCTCCGATGCGGAGTTTCGCAGTGACAACCTTGTTCAAGAGAGAGAGAGAGAGAGATAGATAGATAGGTATAAGTTTATTTGTAATGGTTTACAAAATGTACATATTAATACAATATAAATTTGGCTTTGAAATATATATTATCATATTTTTTGATTTTCGTAATCGCACATTTTCAGTCTTTCTATGATGTCACAGCTTATTCAGTCTTACATTATATTATTTTAGTCATCATAAAGTTATAACTTAAGTAATATCCCAGAGCGTCTTAATTAAAATACAAATAAACAAATTTAATATAAAAAGCGATCAATATCTATCAGTCTTATTGGTTAAAAGAATATAAAAAACTTTACAACACAATCACACATTTACTCATCCTATCATACACTCACTTACGCCGATAAATACACTCACAATTTCTAAAAAAAAATAAGTATATGGGACAGAACATAATAAATTACATACAGAAAATTTACAGTCCTGACCCAAGTGTGTACTGTAAGTCACTAAAATCGAGCGAATAACGAATCACAGGTGCAGCCCACGGTAGGACTAAAAATCAAGATCAAGCAGGTGTTGATAGATCGCCATCTTAAATCTGCGCAAAGATGGTAGGTTGCGCAGACAGTCCGGGAGAGAGTTCCAAAAGCGCGAAGGCCCTTGTTGAAAGGCCTCGCTATATGTTGGTCGAGTGGTACCTAAATTTTGCGCATTCTTTAGCGGGTCCGGTCTGTTTAAGTCGTCCCTACTTGTCCTGTTTTACATTTCCGGGTCAAAAGTTTATGATGTGTGTTTCGTCCGTTTCTGTCATTACCTCCCCTAACGGAGATTTAGCCCTAAACGTTATAGGTATCGGCAATGTGAGTCTGCTGTCTGTCACATCATATGAGCTAGAGAAATGAGCGTTCTCTGGCATTGTATTTTTATGGTTTGCCATTTCGTTCTTCGATTTACGTGAAAAACTCGAAAAGATGCTGCATTTCGAAGTAATTTTGAAAGAAATGGTTATTATTTCTTTCAAAAATATTTTGATGATTTCAATATTTATATAACATCTAAGCTCGACTTGATTACGACTAACTCAAGCGTTCAAAGTTATGCGAGTAATTTATTAATGTTATTAGATATTGGATTATCCAATGATTTTAGCAAAATTCTCGTTATAGATTTAAATCTATAATTTCTGTGCGAGTTTGTAATTATTTAATAATTCTTTAATTAAAAATTTATTATATAAGTGAGACAAAATCCTTACTTATCGATTTATAGACTTAAATCACTAATTCTTTTTATTGTCAAAATATTGACGGAGTCACGAGTTCAGCAGAGTTACCTTTCGGTTCGCGAAAATTTGCCACGGTAAAAGAGACAAAATAATATTAGAATAATAATACAAAATTCACTTACCTTACTAGGACCAAGACGATCAGCAACCAAAATTCGGCGATCCTTGACATTCTCTCACATAATAGGCCCTTGGACTGAATGATCTTCCTTCAGCGAATATTTACCGCGATACGCGAACGCGAATTTTAACCTTGGTACTTACCGGCGATAACCCCACACCTAGCACCAAATTTCTTATATTACCTCCGGAAGGGACGTAAATAATTATTATTATTAAATTATATTCCAATTCCGCAAAATGGCGTACGAGGAGGTGCTGCCTCCCGAGGCAATCCAGCCAAATATTACTTTTAAGTATCATAGTAAACAGAAATGCGGTACAGTGGTATGTGTATTATGTAAAGAGGCTTTCCATAAAAGTAATTTCAATAAAAAAAAAGGTGGACGTTATCTGAGCGGGATATCAGTGATATGTAGTGAGCACGAGGACGTAAACATAAACTCATCTAATATGGATCCACGTATTGTGTCAGCATATCTTAAAAAGGAATGTGAAATAAAAGAAAAATTACTAAAAAGACAGAATGCCAAATATAACAATCTAGTTACTGAATATACGACGTTAAAAAAGAAATGTGAGCGATTATTGCAAGAAATAAGAAACAATAAAATGGATTTAGATGATACCACCAATAATACAATGATAGCATCAATAAAGGTAGAAAATGACGTATTTAGACAACTAAATCATAAATTAAGGGATAAAAATACACGTCTCACAAAACTTTTGGAGAAAAAAAGATAATTATCTAAACTAAATAAAAGAACATGTGCTGACATTACAGCTAATAAAAACTTCACTTCAAAAATGAATATAAAAACCAACAATTTACCAAGAATCATCATAAAATGAGAAAACGAAAAGGATAAATCTGATATGGAAGAAAACATAATAAATCAGATAATAAAAGACAAAGGAATTCAGACTAAAAAGATCATAAAAGGGAGAAAAGACACTGTAAATATAAGCTGCATGAACGTCGAAAGTGTTAAGGGGATGCCGGAATCGCCTGTTTTACCAACATTAGGTTTTTCAAACTTTTCTCTTTAACAAATTAACCAATTCACTTGAAACTTTTAGAGATAATAGAATGATCATAAATAGTACGCGCTCAGCCCAGAAATTTCAGGAAAACTAAAATAATATAGAAGCTAGAGAAGAAAATAACAAATTTTTACTGATTTCAATTCAATCCAAGAGATGGCATGATTCTGACTTTGCAATTATATTTCAAATTAAAAATATTATATTTACGCAATTTATTGGTAATTTCAGGACTGAGCGCGCTTCAATTATGATCATTCTATCATCTCCTAAAATTTCAAGTCAACTGGTTAATTTGTTGAAGAAAAAAGTTTGAAAAACCTTGTGGGAATTTCGATCTAGTAAGGGCGGGAAATTTAAATTTTTAGTGACTCCGGCGTCCCCTTAAGGCTGAAGAAAAAACGCTATATGCCAAATTAAATCACATTTATGATGTTGAAAAAGAGAAACCGAAAAATCCAATAATAAAAATAGTTGGAATTATTGACATCGCTATCAAGGACTCTGATCTAAGTTCAATTGAGAAAGATATACATGGTAGAAATTTCTCAAATAGTAATAAAAAAGGAAAAACATTACTACAAGAATGAAAGAAACAAATTATATACGATATTAATGGAAGTAACATCAGAAATGCAAAAAAGATTAAAGAAAATGGTGATAGAATCATTATAGCACACTTATGCTATAGAATATATGATGTGGTAAATGTGAAACCTTGTTTTAATTACAGTAGAGTTAGCCACAGTGCTAATAAATGCCCTAATGCAGTAGTGTGCCTTAAATGTGCAGATGAACATAAAACATCTTCTTGTGATAGTAGAAATAGTGACAAATGTGTAAATTACCGTTATGGCAGTAACACATTTCACACTAAATATAAAACTGATCATGTCGCAGTCGACACGTTGCAGTGCGAAATCCTCAAAACAAAAATAAGGAAGTTTATTGAATCTACAAGTTATAAAGTAAATCCTACTGTACCGAGATTCATTGGAAAAGTAGGGAACTATAAGGTAAAGCAGCGAGAGGTAAACAGAACAACTAACTTGCTGACACTCAAGGTACTTATTGAAAGCAGTGAATCAATTGCGTCATCAACCAGAGGTGGTGTATCTGACTTAGCAGAAAATTAAAACTACATGAACTTAATGAATTAATGTAACGATATAGAATTTATAGAATGTTTAAGTAAAGAAATTTGATTTAATGATCACGAGAGTCTTAACAATAATTGTAAAGTATTAAAAAATTTACTGTTATATGTTAATATAAGATGTTTCAATTCTAATTTTACTAAATTACAAGTGCTTTTTGAGACTCTGGAGGTTACACCTATGATGATTATATGCTCGGAATCTTAGAACTGAGATTATTACCACTGCTTTAACATGATAGGTTACAAAATGTACTACAATGAGAGCTGACTGAATAGATCTTATGGTGTTGTAATATACATCAAAGAAAATATAGTAGAAACAAGGAATATTGAATTATATGATAGGCTGAGCATTATTAATACTGAATTAAAATTAGGCAAAGAAAAAACATTTATAATATCATCAATATATAGGTCACACAGCCTACCAGTCACTGAATTCATGAAGAGCCTAGACGACTTCCTTAAAACTAAAAGAAATATTAAAAATCACTGCGTTGTTGGTACCTTTAATAAAGATATATTAAACCAGGACATAATCACCTTAGAGTTTTTCAGTAATTTCCAAACAAAAGGATTCAGGCATTATTTTCTGGACGTAACGAGACCATCAGAAAATAATAATCATGGAATCTATATAGATAATTTTTACATCAAAACAGGAAACTTAAATATTAAATCTTTTAAATTAACACAGGCATTTACTGATCATTATCCACTAATTGTTAATTTAGATGACTTTCAGGCGGAAACAACAAAAGATGAAAATTATAATTACATTAACTATAAACACCTTAAAAATATTGCAAACACTAAAAACTGGGATAACATAAAAAACATTACAGACCCGAATATAGCAATAGAAATTATGATTAATGAGATTCAAATATGTAGAAATCTAGCAACAAAAAACAAAGCAAAATACCAAAACAAATAAAAAAATAAATGCAGAAAACCTTGAATAACCCAAGGCATTATACATTCACATAAAACTAAAGAAACATTATATAAAATATGGAAAACCAACCAAAATAATGAAAATTTGAAAAACGATTTTAAAAAGTAAGAAAAAATTTTAGATAAAGTGACTATGGATGCGAAAATTAAATATGATAGAAACAAAGTTGAAGCTTGTGTTACATCCGGAAGGGACGTAAAATAATCAATAATAGTGGTACGGTTATCGTCTCAACTGGATAACTTTAGCATCCAATTGTTTAGCGTGAGGTTGGGTTATAATTTATGATTCAGAGACTCTTATATAGTTTAAACGTTGATCGCTTATTAAAGATTGTACCCGAGAGAGATCGCGTTTACTTGACGTGTCTACCTACTCGAGGGACTCTGACTGTGATCGGCTCAATCGGCTCGATCTGTCTCTAATTGAAACTCAAAAATGTACTGACTAATGTATCTCTTTGGATCAGACAGGATACCTCGGTTCCTGCCAAAAACCCAGAGAGGTGGTAAAGATAAGTGTGTCAGGAATCCGTCGAGTAAAGACAGATCAGCGCGTGAAGCAATCAGCTGCGCTTAGTAGCTGAGCTGAACGCCTGACGGACGAAAAACGTGGTATGAGAATGAGAAATATGAATGTACGTTTCGGGACGTAAGAAAATAATGGTCGGTTAATATATATTTAGAGAAATACATACTATATAAATACTTTCCAAGCTGAATAGGTAAGTATCGCTGCACAGCTGTGAAAACCAAATATATGCAACAATAAATGTACAAAGTACAGTACTTTGAAAACTCTTCTTTCCCACAATTACATTCATGATTAGATAATATCACTGTCTGTCCATGTTTATGAATAATAAATTTAATGATACTATACTTATTTTCATTCATAAATCAGAAACAAAACGGAAAAGATATGTTACAGCGGCTGAATCACTGCATGTTAATATTATGATCCAGACATTAATTTTTCTATAGATTTGGTGTTTGCGGCTGTGCAGCGATAACTTACACATTTTCAATTTGAAAATATTGTTCGCTTATATGTTAAACTTACGTTTATAAATCTTTATAGTAATACTTGTGTATATCTGCCCCACAATTATCAATAAATTTCAATAGACTCTTGTGTCTTTTTATCAGCTGTTATATTTTTATTATTAAATGATCAAATATAATTTATGAAACAACAGAAACACAATAGTTTGTATTAAAATTTATTGATAATTGTGAGGTACCTATTTACTACAACCATTATAACAATATATAAACTTAAGATTAATGCGATAATCATATTGTACATAAAACCTTGTAACGTCATGTCCCGTTTCCCGGTCGGATGCTCTCGAGTATACCAGGGTGTGATTTGAGGGAAAAGGAAATGCGGTTCAGGATCAGTAAAATAAAGCAATCTAGTTAAATAAAAATAATAGACAAATATATTCTATGAATAAAGATTTAAAACTAAGTTATAATATTTGTATACACAATGACTTTCCTTAGCAACGGCTGTGGTTAAGCATCTGATGCTAAAACGTATAAAAGAAAAGAAGATATTTATTTGTATGTATAATTACGCATGCGGACGTAGTCTAAAGCTCATCTATGTAATACGAGTGATTCTGTCGCGCTCTAGCGGTGGATCGGTTTTATGTATTTTATATAGATAGGAGGGAGGAAAGGTTTTCACAGAGGGGTACCTTGGGAATCCTTGACGGAGCCGGGCACGAACAAGGGGCTCCTTACTCGTGGCCAACGTGCTGGTGAGTGGATTGAGCGGAGAGAGGGGCACCTCTGCTCCAACACACGGAGTTGTATAAAGAAAGGGACACCTCTACTTTGTCATTGCGTGGTGAGATCGGTTCCGAGGAGCACCTCGTAACCGGTGCGGATAGTCGAGTATAGGGTCGGGAAAGGAGTTCGGGTCCGAAGGACTACGGCCTAGTAAGCAGAGGGGAACCTCTGATTTTACTATTGCGTGTAGCCCTGCCGAACTGCTACCAACGAGCACCTTGGTCGAACTGAGGATTCGTGGTCAGCGTGAGCCAATTTGTACGCTCCTGCCGACTTATTCGAATCGAGCGCTCGCCAATCTTGATATTCGCGAAAGGCACGGCCGAGTGAGAGCCGCGCGGTGGGGGCTCTCTCTCTCTCTCTCTCTCTCTTTCGGCGCTCGGCCGTTCGTTATACGTTCGCGCATGTAATGCATGTGAGCGCGCGTACGTGAGCCGCGCTTGCGCATGTTATATCTGTGAGCGTACGTACGTGAGCCGCACTCGGCTCGCGAATATAATTTTCGCGACGACGCGCTGTCGTTGCAAACTTATTAAAATATATATATATATATATGACAAACACATAATATAACATATCTCTAATAGCGATAGTCTACCTTTTAAGTATACATACATAACATAAATTATCCAAAGTTAATTTACAATTATACTTTCAAATTCAATCTCTTTTAATATTTTCATTTGAACAGCCGCATGAAACACAACACATCAAAAGCCTGAAAATAAACAAACAATATATTTCACAGCGTCTAATCTATCACTGTAATAATTTAAACATAAATTTAAAGAAATCTATAAGTTATGAACACTTTTAAGTTGAAATACCTATTTACTGCACAGTTATGAACAAAAATTATTATTAATTAATTAGTGTATACAGTATTTCAAATATCTGTATATTTGGTGCACAAAAATTACAACAACTTTGTCAGCAACAAGTCCATGCAAAATTAATTGCTTTCCAAACATTGTTGAGTGGGCACCATAATAATTATCTCCAAACATATGTATAAATTATTTATCTTTGATTAGATGTAAATAGTCCAATATGGCAATAAATTTCTTTTTTTCTTCATTAAAAAAGTCTGAAACAAAATAAAACCTATTACACAAAGTCTGAGTTCTTATATTTTAATTTTGAATAACAATTTTAATATTATTTTAAACATTTTCACTTATCTAACACAATATTAAAACAAAATTGTCGGTCTTTGACTTTTCCTTCTACACTCTCAACCTAAAGCCCAAAAGTTGCCCAAGAAAAAGTCAAACCCCTCAGTTTGTCCTTTTAAAAGGACAAAGTCATTAGCTTGTACTTTTAAAAGAACAAACTTATGAGTTTAGACTCTTATAAAGTACAAACTCGTCAGTTTCAACTTTATCGAAAGTACACAATAATATTTTGTCCCTTTAAAAGGACAAACTCACCAGTTTCGACTTTATCAAAAGTATAAAATAATATTTTTTCCTTTAAAAAGTACAAACTCACCAGTTTCGACTTTATAAAATGTATAGAATAATATTTTGTCCTTTTCAAAGATTATTAAAATAATTAAAATATATTTTAAAAATTAAAAATCTATTGGGGTGTTTATCGATCATCGCTAATTACAAATTTGATATTAGATTTGCTTAACCTTGCAAAAATATCGTTATTGACAAATTAAACCAATATAGTCCAACCTAACCTATAGTATCTGTATTTTCGGCGTCACGTATTCTGATTCAATATAGTCACTATTTAAGACGGAAAAAATTATTTGGAGGCTTTTAATGGCTCCGATTTCAAATTTGATAATAGTTAATCAAATTAACATTGCAAAATAATTACCAGGTCCGGTTCGGCCTGCAAGAATGGAAATTTTGAAATAAAAAAAATTTAATTTAATTGATCTTAATTAGCCCTTTTGAGATACGCTCACTAATTTATAAGCCCCTTTTTCGTTTTCCCAGGAACAATCGAGATATCATTTTCCATTTTTCTAAATTTCAAATTCCCATATCTCTTTAAAAAATGGTTATTATTTACTCTACTAAACGTAGAAAAATAGCCCTTGAGCTAATCTAATTTGCCCATGAGCTAATCTAATTTGCCCTCGTGTCAATTATTCCAAATATTCTGAATTATCATATAAAAAATTCTAACCCAATTATTTACACATCGCACTTGCGCGACCAGCGCCACAGAATTGAGGTAGCACTTACAACAAAAGCGTGATGCTGCACGGCAAGGAACGCTATATGCAATGAAAGATTTCTAGCTCTGGATGCTCAAAAAAATAAAAATATACTTCAAGAAAAATCTATAGATAGTCGACGACAATTATGGTTTAAAAACTAAAAATGAATTAATGTGTTAATAAATATATAAAAATGTATAAAAATGTATAAAGATGTATTAGTAAATTTCTCTTTATTTATTATATACATAAATGCTTGTACCTACATTTAAAATAATAAACTTACGAACAAAAAAGTATTAATATTTATACTTTTTTTCAAATATTGGAATTATTAAGTCAGTTAAGCTTAGGATCTTAGATTATATAAAAAAGTAGAAAATTGGATTTTTTTAATATATAACTTAAATTCAATAAGGAAAATTAATAAACTGTAGCATAGACTAAAAAACATTGTAAAGATCATAAAATAATTGTTTTATATGTCATATACCAGAAACAACATGTCTAAACAGGTCAAAATCATAGTCTTCATTATTTTGGCTAATGCGGACTCTATTTGGTTCTGGACATCAAACATCACTGGCTCTCCTTACTATGAATGTGGGAATTTAATAATAAATTGAATTTAAAAAGAAATTTAAACATAATATTCGATATTTTTAAACTCTTTAAATAGCTTTTGTTATTAAATTACACACATTCAAAATTTATTCGTGTTTAAAAAGGTGCAAAACCGCATTAGAAAATACAGTATCTACAGACCTGATAAACAACAATTGTTTAAAATACTTCGTCAAAGCAAATATAATACATAAATAGATATAATGCAAGTTTCTTGGACTTTCTCATAAGTATAATGCAAGTTTCTAGGATTTATGTACGTTTCCGGGACATCCCAGAAAGTTAATACGTATAATTCCAGTTTCTGGGATGATTAAGATACTATCCACATCAATTTTTTTTTTAATATTTTTGTGTTTTAAAATACAATAGTGACCAGGAAACGAAGCGGGCGCCGCAGGCGAACATTATTGAGGTCGGGGATTGTGGGGTTTAAGTTTATTATACAATCTAATCATTCTTAAATTCCGAAAACCCCACTGGTGTGAACAAACTTTCAAAAATCCCGGATACTTACATTATACGTATATATATAAGTAGTTATAGTGGCACTATGGCCCGTCACAACAAACTTGACCTTGAGACAGGGGTCATCAACCTCTGACGAGGACAGGTTTGTTTTGACGGGCCATAGTGCCACACACAAACTTGTCCTCGAAGCAGGGGTCATTAACCTCAGACAAGGACAGGTATGTTTTGACACGCCTTAGTGCCATGCACATACTCGCACACACAAATGAGCACACGCAGTCACGCATGAACGCACACGCACTCACACACAAACGCGCACGCAATGACGCACGAACACACGCGTATAAACAGATGCACGCATGGAATCACGCACGAACGCACGCAATCACGCACGAGCGCACACACACGAGCTCACGCGAAATGAGAGAGATTTACCTACCCAAGTCGTGATGTTCCCTCGGCGACGGCTACATAGAAACTAAATGCATCGATGGGGTGTAGCTAGGTCCCCACCACCACTTACCCCCCCACTACAACTGTATATTTTGCAAGTTTGCAAAATTCAGCTACCCCACCACCA
>UELU01121879.1:0-10552 GCA_900490025.1 Megastigmus dorsalis
CACTGGTTGTGAACCTTTTTTCCCCTCTTAGTTTTTCCAAAATGGCGGATTTTATGAAACAGCGTAATGTTAAACTTCATGATTTTTTTTCTCGAAATCTAGATCTCGAAACGGATTCGGATTCAGCACACCCAAAAACATAAGGTACGGTACCTTGGATCAATTTATTGTTTCGTTTTACAAATGAATTTTGCGATCAAAAACATGATAAAAAAATTATGTCTTTGGTCGTTAATGGGTTAATATATTCTTTGTAATATGCAGTTTGTATTAAGAAATAATACACAAATTTATTTTACGATTAAAATGAAAAAATTTTTTTTTATTATTGACCTTTTAACCTTTCTCGAAATCTATGATCTTAATGAAAAAATGTCATAGAACAAAAAATACTTAGAATCACTCAAAAAATACGTGTGAATTTTTTCAGAAAGTTTTCAGCCAATTTTGAAATTTTTAATTTTTAACATTTTTGAAAAATTAAACTTTTGAAAAAAAATCATGCGTGTTTTTTGAATAATTATAAGTACTTTTTTATCTATAAAATTTTTTCTTAAAGTGATTCTTTTCGAGAAAAAAAATTTTGAAATGCATAATTTTAAAATTTTTTTCTGATTGACAGCTAACCTCAAAATTACGGTTATATCTACATGTGTTTATAACCTTTAATATTTATAATTTTGCGTAATATTTACTATTAAGCATTTTGTGCAAGATGGGGCTTATGTGAATTATCGTTTTTTAAATTAATTGGAACATAGAAATAGATCAAAGAGCCTGATGAGGGGGACGCTACTGCTTCCCCTTAAGTCATATATAAGCCAATAGTGGTCGATTACTAAATGGTGGTTGACTACTAGTACCTCTACCCTATAATCTCTTAATAGGCGAATAAGAATTTTAAAGTTAATTACTTATACAGTTCCATTAAAAGTTTTTAGAATTTTAATTTATTTTTACATATTTCTGTATCTCACGCTTTATAGAAAAATAAAATTATTTCATATTATGCATTGATTGCAGTTAACGATTAAACCAATGGGTCCACAACCAAAGGAGTCTGAACCCATGCAAGTAGAAGTCAATTATAATCATCATGTGGTTAATAATTCAATTATTACGTTAAGAGAAGGTACTCCCGAATACAGAATGGCTCCTCTTGATGGTATTATCGAACACGCTTCGAGTAGAAGTGGAAAGAAGCGAAGAAGGTATCAATTGTTTGTAAATTTAAGCGTACATATTAATATTTTTGTTTATTTATGCAATTTATTTTAATTTTGACATGCATAAAAAATAAAAAGATATGTACGAAAATAGCGCAATGAATAGTAGAAATGGATTTTTTTTTTCATATAAATTTATATAAAAATTGATAGTTTTGTTGGCGTTATGAATTGTAGAGAAAAGCACAAAAGATATACTCCCGATCCAATAACCGGAGGAAAGCAGCGAAAACGAAAGCACAAACGAAAAAGTATGGATAGTGAAAATCCAGAAAATCATGGCCCTCCTGAGATTCATCGAAGAATCACAATAAAGGTAACGAATACTTCTCTACTTTCTTACAAGCCTGTACAATAATGATATTAATTATCTCTATCTACTTTTCCTTCACAAAATTAGATTAAGCCAATTCCCCTTCCGGAGGGAGAGGTGGCTTCCAAATCAAATCCGCAGTTATTCGTGGCCTCGTCTACTAGCACTGAGATAACACCGCCTAAGTCAGCAATACAACGGCCGCAGCAGCAACATAAAAAACATCAGCCAAAACTTCAGCCGCTGCCTCCTCCACCGCCGACGCCCTCAACCTCTCACCAGCCGTCACCTACACCCTCGCGACAAGCTGCGGCAATGGTGGCCGTTGCAGCACAGATACTCAATACACCAACGTCAGCCGGATCGAGCACGAACAGATTGTTGTCTGGGGGTAGAAAATCTAAAGATGCAGATCTGGTTTCTCAGTGCACCGTTTGCAGTACCCTCGGCACTAATCAAAACCTCGTCATGTGAGTAAAGTCAATAACGTACAAATAAAATTTGTTTTTTTGCAAGCAAGCTATAAGTTTCTTGTACAATATTTTATAAAGATTTTATACATGTAATTATTAATAAATCTAGTTGAAATGGTGATTCGAAAAAAACGTAATCTAGTTATTGCACTGAAACAAATTAAGTGTAGGGATATTTATTTAGGAAATTAGTTTTTAGGCACGACCGCTACACAGTAGTGCTTTATATTTTTGTCATCATAAAAAGTGTCAAACTATTTTTGTGAATCGATTTTCTCCATGAATTTTTGACGGATCGGGCCGAAAATTTAGGAATTAACTCATTATATTGTAGAATAGAAACCTTTCTATTTTGAGCCATACCCATCGAAAGGCTTCGAAATGGCACACCTTTTAAGAATTATCAGCGTTTATTTAGCTATAGCGTGAAAAAAAAATTTTTTTGTGAACCGATTTTCTCCATGAATTTTTGGACGGATCGGGCAGAAACATTGGTGGTTAAATCATTATATTATAGAATAGAAACGTTTTTATTTTGTGCAATATCCATCGAAAGGCTTCGAAATGGCACACCTTTTAAGAATTTCGAAAAACTGTTTTTTAGCTATAAATGAAAAAAAAAATTTTTTCTTAGACTATAAATAGACAATGTGCAAGAACTAAAAAAATACATCTTTTTTCTATTGAACACTTTTCTCTAAAATCAATTCCATCCAAGATAACAGTGGTAAACGGAGGAAAAGGCTAAAAATAACCTCTTTTTGGGCTTTAACAGCGAATATATTAATTTCTCATAAAAGTGTTAAATATAAAAGTTGTAGAGCACAAAGAAAAAAAAACTTTTCTGTATTAAACATTTTTTACTAGGGGCGATTAGTTTCAAAATAACAGTAGAAAAACGGTCAAAAATGCTTAAATTAGCTAAAAATGATCGCCTTTTAGGCTTTAACATTAAAAATATTAATTTCTCATTAAAGTGTTAAATATAAAACTTGTAGAGCGCAAAAAAAAAAAATTTTATCTGTTTAACATTTTTTGCTAGGAGTGGTTCTTTTCAAAATAACGGTGTAAAAACGATTAAGACGCTAATCTAGGTATGAAAACAGTCATGTTTGGAGATAAACTTGACTAGATTTGAAATGTAGTCCATCCTTAAGATACAGCATCCTTGAAGATTTGGAAGAATAATAGAATAATCAGGTGATGCTATTCAGTAGCACCATCGCTTGAATAATTGGTCTAGGTACTTGAAAGCAGCAGCTATACACCAACAAAACATAAATAATTATTAGTATTTTGTACCACCAGATAATTAAGCTCATTTATTTCTAATCCAACTTTAGTGAAATTAGATAAAAAAATCTGTAAATTGAACAAAAATTATACATTCTTTATTTATATAAATAAAATGTATTGATTTATATCAATTAACTTACAACGGATAAATTCCAACTAGAAAAACTATATTCACGTCCATCGATATTCTTAAAAATACAATTAAAATACGTAAAGTTCAATCCAACGTAAACTCTTAAATAAATATATTGTTTGAGTAAAACTGTCAAGGATGACAGTTAATTATAACCAAAGAGACCAGTACACTTTAAACAATTATTTATCTCTCTAATCTCAGCAACGTCAAGTCTTAATCTTTATAACCAGTACATGCAGTTTAGTAGCATCGTCACTTCCAAAACTGATCCAAGGATTTGAGACCAATAGCTATACAGCAACAAAGAGCAATTAAAATCATAAGTATTTTATCACATCAGTCGCTTAATATCCTTTGTATCTAATAATGCAAATATTGTTATAAAATTTATAAATTAAATGATATTTAACACATTCTTATACAAATAAAGAGTTAAAATAGTGATTAGTATGAACCAGCTGATTAGTATGAACTGATCGATAGGATCAAAAGTGACAAATTTTTTATAGAAAAAAAAAAGTTGACCATTAATATTTTTTAAAATAAAATTACGTCAATTTCATAATAAATAATCTATAAATGAGAAAGAATAATAATTAATTATAATTAAAAGAATAAGAACTTTAACGAATAAAACTTTATAACTGATATTAAAGTAATGGTCTAAAAATACAATACAGGTTTCATATTCATGACAAATCCATGCAGACCGTATTAATTATTGCATTATATACTATACAAAAAATTTCAAATCATATCCAAGTATATTTTTTGTATATTTAAGGTTACTCGTGAACCATAAAAAGTATTGAGCACAAATTATTTAAAACATTTTAAATTAAGAACTGAAATAAAAGTTCCTTTACCAATGATAATAATGTCCAGACCGTAACAGCTTCGATGAAAACAAAAGCTGCATACAGCACAATGACTTGGAAAGTAGATTTGCAGGTCGCGACAAAACGACAGCTACACAGCAACCGAATATAAAAAATATTAGTATTTTAATGACAATAAACTCTTTGTTTCAAATCTTACTTTAATCATAATTTATAAATAATTTAAGTTAAAAGAAATATAAAACATGTTCTATTGATAAAAATAAAATTCACCTAGTAAAATATTGATTAGAATGAACCATTTTAGTTTAATATTTACTTTAAAGTATATATCTAGTTAATATTAAAATAAAAAGTACGACTAAAATATACACCATAAAAAGAAAGAAGGTTAGAAACATATTAAGATTTATTACCATAAAAACTCACCTGAAGTAGCAGAAGGAATTTAATTTCAGCAGACATAAATCTATATCTGATTAACTTCAAAATGCATTTTCTGCCCAACAGTTATAAGAATAAAGAACGTTTGAAGGAATTACCGTGTAACTGTTATAACTAGTCCCCCAATATTTGATTGCCGGCCGCCGCGCAACTGATGTAAACACACTGTGATGATATAATATACACTATTAGGTAGGATGAGCGAATCGGACCGATTTGTACTGACGCTGTAAGGTATACTATAGTACGTTTCACAACGCAACGGCGGCCAGTGATGATAAAAATAGCCGAATTCGGCTACGGCATAGTTCATGGGCTCGGAGCGCGAAGGTTGGCAGCCCTATACCTGTTGCGAGGAGTATTACCAAAACATAAAGGTAGTGGAGAAGCAGCTATAACTTTTTTTGTCCATCAGTCTTAATTCAAAATAAGTAAAATTAAATAAAGAGTTTTGTGTTGTTAAATTTCTATTCATATTTTAGTAAAAATTATTGGCGATAATATACACTTATATCTGTTATTGAATTTAATGGGTATGATATATATGATTTGGTTATTTTTTAGCAAATAAACTAATTAAAACCGCGTATTATAAAAATAATTATGGAAGTAAAAAATAAATGTTTAAGGAATATATTATTTAACAACTTGTATACAGATTCTTTTTACTAATAATTTTTAACAAGTTTCAATATAACCTAAGACAAATTATAATGACAAATTACAATATATCACTTTTTTTTATTATTTATATTAATCAGCACTATTCAAAATTATATAATTGATGATACTATAATACTGACGTTTAACAAACAGGTAATATATATAGGTATAAGCATATATTAAATTATTTTATTTAAACTAATAATATATTCAAATATATATTGAATTATATATAATAGACGCATTTACTTTGTACGTCTAGTTTTTAGTAGGTATCCTGATCAGATATATATTGAATAATTTGTGGGGTCGATAAACGGTTATCAGTTTCAACTGACAAGGAGCTTAATAATCATGATTGCAAGTCGTGTGGATTAAGACGTTTTTCCTATATTATTTTAGTTTTTTGCAGGACTCGGGTTCGAATCTCGACCATGTCAACTTTTTTTTTTTCAAAAAGCTCAATATGTCGTCAAGAATAATACATTTCTTAATATTCAACATTATAAATGTAGCAGAGTAAATTAATTCAACTATCAAAGAATTTTTATTTGTATTGTAATTAATGTTAATCAGTTTTTTTAACATAAATAATTATTTAATATAATATTTGCAAAAATTGATATTAGTTTATACTTTACTTGAAAGCTAATTTATACTTGAACTCCAGTTTATACTTTGCTATAAATAATGTGAATAGATTATATTATTTTTGTAATTGGATTAACTGAAGAAAATATGTATTTCATTCTCACGCTATGCTAACCTTTGCAGATTTCTTGCTTATGAGTTTTTGCTCTCGAGTTGAACATTTTAACGTTAAAAAGTAGTTCCCTGATTTTTATATAGTTTAGAATCATGGAAAAAATCTTTCCGTAATAGTTAAACATCGATTGCACTTTTTTGCAGTATTTTGAATTATTGTCATTGCATTGTCCTTATGAAAAAAATTCATAAAGGACCCCGCAGTTTCCTTATGGGAAATGGCTTTCGGCTAATTTTTTTTGTAACTATGGGAAATGACAGTTCTTAATACGTGAAACAAAAGTCTCCGTGGGCTCAAAGCACGAAAGTTCTTAGTTTAGGAGCTAAAGTCTCTCAAAGTCGAACTTTTTGACACGTGCGCTGTATAGCTTGAATACAGAAATGATTTTCTTGTTGGATATATATAAATCCAACAAGAAAATCGTTATATCATTCTATATTACGGAAGATTTTGAGGAAGCAACTCACGTGTGTGCATATGTTTTCGTGCCGGAATGGGTAGCACTATTCAATAAAGTCATTAATTACTTCAATTCGAACATTCTGAGCATTTCGATTTGCAGCATCGAATGTGGTATTGAGCAGCGATTCATCGGGATACCTAATTATTTGTTGGTGCCGTGCATATCCTAGAAACCACAATACACTGGCAACGTGCGCGCATGTACCTAGAGTACGTGCGTCGCTTTGACAGGTACAATAATAGCCTCTAATCGGATCTCCATCATTTTCGTCATCTGCATTGTTCGCATCATAACCTGCGTATGATATAAAAAGCTGATGCCTAGTTGCATTACGGAATGTTGAATATATACGCACTCGCAAGAATCCCTCGTCATTAATATTTCGATCAAGCTGGAATTCGTCAAAGTGAAAAACACGCCTTTTTTTGCAGGAGTATTTTAACAAAAAATCGGTATCACCATTCGAAAGAACAGCTCCAAATACGTCGGATATGATCTTTCTCAAATTTTTTCAAACCTTTTTTTTAGTTGAAAAAAGCCTTGAATAGGGTTGAAAATTCGGGTTCTTGGTCATTAATGGGTTAATTGCTTATTGACATTTTGTAAGATAACTTTTTCTATGTGCGGTACATTAAATAAATCTTCTTTTATAGTCATCATTTTTGAAATTTCTAAATAACAATTTTCATTCCTACTAATAATATTTAATATTTGGCAATACATATTTGAATTTAATTGAATAACTGTATCATCGGTGCGAAGAGTTTTTTTTTATATTTTGTGCTGTGTAATACTTCACCTTCCCCGCTGAAAATCATCTATTGAAATCGATTGGAATTAATTAATTTTCAATCAATACCAATCGATTCCAATAAATGTAATCAGTTACATTAAAATTTCCTACTGAAATCCAATCGATATCAATCGATTTCAATAACAATAAAATTGAATACTTAATTTTAGCATTCGTTCAATGTGATTTCAATTCATTTCAAAATAGATATTTAATTAATCTATTTCAATCTATAATTTATTACTTATATATTTGTACTATTTTACATTGATAATCTACATTTTTTTTAATTGTAATTTTCATTATATTATGTATTAATTATAAAAAACGTCTGCGATAAACTTTTTCAATTAACGATTGATAATAAGAATAACTTTAAATTAATTGAAATGAATAAGTGCTTCATGCATGTATTTATTATGCAAATATTTTTTTATACTTATTGAATTTCAACAAAGTTAGGCAGTGTACGAAGGTAATAGCTTGCGTTTTCAACTTTTACTAGCATTATTTTTTGCAGTACGCTGTTAATAGATGTTGTTAAAGTAACATTTTCATTTTCTTTTATTATTTTTTTTATATGCGAAATTCGAGGGAAAGATTCTTCAATATAAATTTCAAACATAATGCCAAACGCAATATGAAATTTTCAATTTGCAATTTTGAATCGACTGTGCTAGTCGTGAAAAAACATTTTTTCAGAAACTGTTCTTTACAAATTCGTATGTTTTTTTCTATATAAGTTTATATATATATTCGAAAAATTATCTATATACTTTAATAGTTTTTGAATGTATGTAAAATTTAAAATAAAATTGAAAATCATAATTGAAGCTCATTCAACTCTATTAAAATTGATAGAAAACTATTCAAAGTCTTCCCAATAAGCACACTTTTCAGCAAAAAGAATTCTTTAAGTAATCTTAGATATGAAAATAATATCACTTATATAATTGTATTAGCGTTTAAAAAGTATTCTTTTTTAGAAAAACAATTTTATTTTTATCACATTATAAGAATTATTTTTATAGTATTCAAAAATTATTTATAATGCATACTTTTTTTGTAATTTATATGTTAAAGAAAAACTTAACAAAAAAGTATTCAAAAATAATGTTATATTTCCTCAGAAAACAACTCTTATAAAATTTAAATATTTTTAGAAAAGTATTCATTTTCAGAATAATTTCTACGAAAATAATTGTATTTTTACTGCATTTAAATTGCTTCTATAGTAAGAAATAAGTATTACAAAAGCATTCTTTTTCGTAATTTATATTTAAAAGAAGTATTTAAAATGGATGCTTTCTTTTTTCTCAAAAAAATAATGCCACATATACAATTGCAATGTGTTTAAAATAATGTTTAAGAAATAATCTCTTTTTCGCGCTGAACTCAAATAGATTCCGTGTAAGGGCGTCTATGTGATTCCAGACTTATATTTGTCTTTATGAGCAAAATCAAAATTGTGGGCTGCTAAAGCGTTCTGTAGATCGCCAATTCGAATCCCAGTGTAAGAATAGTTCACTACGCAACTATTGGGCTAAGGAGATTATCTCGACGAAGGTGAAGGATGTCGCCCGAGCGAAGCGATCAGAGCACGCGTGTTTTTCCATACAACGTGAATAAAAAGCAATTTAGCGAACTTATGCGACAGCAAAATAGCCATTTTGCTCACGGAGTGTGGAAAAAGATTTTTTTAAGTGTTTAATTTAATTGCGAAAAATTGTGAAGCGTGCGAAAATTAGTATAAAATTAAAAGTATTTAAATTGATTGAAACTGATTAAAATCGATTAAAACAATTAATTAAATTAATTAAGTCGATTAAATACTACAAAATTTTTTTAATCGATTAAAACCGATTAAAAATTATTTAATACAATTTTATGTAAACCATATTAATAATGTTAAATTGAATATAATAATAAAAAAAATTTTATATGACTGTTTTGTTCGTGTCTTTCTTACGCTTATTTGTTCAAAGCAAGGTAAAAATAAAATTATCACCGGGATGTTATTGACCCCAGGTTTTTGGAAGACTAGATAAAATGGTTAAAATAAAATATTTATTTTATTTCAATTTTATTCCATTTCAGGTGCGATGAATGTAAGAAATGCTATCACTTTACGTGTCTCGATCCTCCAGTCAAGAAATCTCCAAAGAGGCGAGGATATTCTTGGCATTGTGCAGACTGCGATCCTAGTGTGAGTATCACAGAATTTGATTTGGCTCCTTCTACTAATTTTTTATTATTTGTTTACATAAATTCTTATATAAATTGACATTTTTCGATAGAGAATTATTTTTAGTTATAAACTAGGGTGTAAAAGAAAGGCCTACAATTTAATTCATTTATTTTATATATGATAATTCATTCTATACACATTGTTTATAGCAAAGTAAATTCTTGCAATACTATTAAATAATTTTTTATGTTAAAAAAGAGATTGAGTACACCAATACGTACTTTTTTATTATTTGAATTAATTTATTCTGCTGCAGATATAATGTTAAATATAAAGAAATATGGTATTCCTGACGATATTCAAAATTTTGAAGAAAAAAAAAATTGACTTGGCCGAGATTCAAACCGGAACCCCGCCAAAAGTTACAGTCGTAAGAACAACGCCTTAGTCCACATGACCAAACGTAAATACCCCGACTAGAAATGATTTCAAGGTAAATGTTAGGCCCTGGTAAGGTGCCTGCGAATTATTGTATGGTCCTTAGCAGGCACCTGATTAGGCCCTCAGATGGCGTGTAATGGGGCGATTATCAGGGCCAAATATTTATCAAAAAAGCTAAGGTAGTTCTATGGCACCTTCAAATTGCCAGGAAATAAAATAACAAAATGTATACAGGAGTGTGTACAGTTTTATATTAATTTTTACAGTCCAAGCTTTTGAATGTAAGTCATTTTTAATGAAAATTTTTTTGTTTGAATATTCAATTAATACAAAAAATAAAAATAGAATTAATATTATAACAATAGATAAAACAAATTTTACATAAAAACTGAATAGTGAATCAGTTTGATTTATGTAATACGTAAATTGAGCAATTTAGTGATTTATGTTAATGAATCTATACATGAGAATGTAAAGTAATTGTTGACCTATTTTTGAAAGCAATAAGTTG
>UELU01121881.1:0-15645 GCA_900490025.1 Megastigmus dorsalis
GCACAAGAGTATGAGCTTTATGTTGTACCCAAGAAAAATAAGGATTCAAGGTTATTCAAGATACTAATTTATGATTAAAGTAACATCTTTTATTTTAAAGTTAATAAAGAAGCATCCGATTTTTAAGAATAGAGATGCCAGATAAGCTATCGAAACTACTAAAGGTGCTAACAATTGTCATCTGGCATTGCTATTCTTAATAAGGCACCACACCCAAGTTAAAACTCATTTCATTTTGGTTTTATATTGAGACTGCGGTAGATGTATTTATTATCCAGCATTGATAAACTTAATGCTAAACAAGGAAGATATTGAGCTTGAAGGAAATAGTCCTTAAACTCAGCAGATAATGCTGATGTAATTGATGAACGAAAAATTAAAATTTATATTGTGTTTTTGCGAATTAAAAAATAGAGTTACTTGGCTATTTATCACATGATTTCACAACTTTTGTTTGCATTAGAAATTTGTAAGTTTATCAATACAATAGAATTGTTTGTGAAAATAAAAATATTTCATTGTGCACCTGAGATTTATATCGTTATATAACTTATGTGTGATATTAAAATTGATCAATTATAATAGTATTCTTAAATTTTTTAAATTTATAGTAATTTTTTTAACTTAATTAAAAACCTTTACAATATTGTTTTTTTAATTATACAGCCACACAAAAAAAAATGTTCTGGCCTGGGGAAGAGACCTATATATCCAATAGTATTTTCAACTGCTGAATCCGAATTCGGCAGCGGTTTTACCCCGTCACGACAGGGTCAAGGTCATTTGAAGGTCAAATTGACAAAAAGCCGTCCAAGCGGAGAAAAATATTTTATCTATAGGTGTTTGGGGTTGCTGAATTCGAGTACGATGTTTGTTTGATCCCATAACCTCAGGGTCAAGGTCATTTCAAGGTCAAATTAACAAAAAACCGTCACCGCAAGGAGATGCCCTGGATGCAGACACAGACGAAAAACCTAAGTGGGTATGAAGGTTACTCTATGCGAAAAAAACCGTACAACTTGTGTTGAAATATCCTCCTGGTATGCAGTAGATTTAATTGTTTTTGAAATTAAACAATGATTTTAGACAATCACTGTCTTTAAAAAAATGTGATCTACAACGCGAATTAGTTTGAACCTGAAATTATCGTGACATTATGAGGTCAAACAAACATCGGATTCGAATTCAGCGACCCTAAAAGCGTACAGATACAGTATTTTTCTTTGTTTGGGCTGTTTTTTGTTAATTTCACCTTGAAATGACCTTGACCCTGAGGTTATTGGATCAAAAAAACATCGGATTCGAATTCTGTGACCGCAAAAACATATACATGCAGTATTTTTCTTCATATTGACGGGTTTTTGTCAATTTGACCTTGAAATGACCTTGACCCTGAGGTTATGGGATCAAACAAACAGCGTATTCGAATTCAGCGACCCCAAACACCTATAGATAAAATATTTTTCTCCGCTTGGACGGCTTTTTGTCAATTTGATCTTCAAATGACCTTGACCCTGTCGTGACGGGGTAAAACCGATGCCGAATTCGGATTCAGCAGTTCAAAATACTATGGGATATATAGGTCTCTTTCCCAGGCCAGAAAATTTTTTTTTGTGTGGCTATGTTATTATTGATTTTATATATAAGCATACTTGTCTGCATTTTACTTTTTTTAAAGTTTTTTTTAAGGAGATTTCACAACTTTTTTAAAGACTAACGTTTGACTTTATACATTTAGTTTGACTTTATATATAAAAGTATACTTGTCTACATTTTTGTACCTTTGTAAAGTTTTTTTAGAGCTTACAGTTTAAGAGCTAACACATAATTATCAGTCTAGTGCAATTGAAATATTAACTAATAAGTGAAGTGTTTGGTCTACATTTGTAAATTAAATAACACAATACCTATTCTTCAAAGTGTAAATATTTCAGGGTCAAAGTAAGAGTTATCCTTATTTATTATACAATAGCCTTGAAACGTATATATAGAACAGTTCTGAATAACATCATCTGCAATTTCCAGTGTATTATCACTTTATTGATGTACAACTTCTGTTAATTTATTCTGATAACTCTTTGGTGTTGAATGAGTTATTTCAACTGATGATTGTTCAGTCTTGTCGTTGTTCATGTTTATATTAATATTAGGTGCGATAAGGGCTGTTGGCTTTTTAGTGCAACATCCAAGGCCTCTGTATTTGTATCTGAAAGCTTCATAATATATGCAAGTGTTTTTTTATTCACATTTTATTAATTGTTGCATATCTGAATGCATTTTTAAGGTCTTGAATGTTTGTTAGATTAAGCTGTATTTCTAATTGTCCTTCAAATACATTAGGTAATGCATTCATTATTGCTTTTGTTAAATATCAAAATTTTTTGATTTCATGAATTTCAAAAAAGTTGATAAAACATAAATTTGATCCAAACTTAAAGCAATTATTGAGCTTCTAATTAACTGCAATATCGACAGTAAATGACTGCTTAGTAATATTATTCATGCCATCATATTTTCGAAATTTACTAGGATCACTGTCAAGCTTTGCAAATTCTTTAGCAATATCAATAATATTTTTCTTTAATTGCTTTAGCTGATTCTAATGACTGCTCTAGAGGTATACCAACTTCTTCAGAAAAAGCATTGGGTACTTAATGACCTTTGGTAGCTTTTTTCCATCATGGTATGTAACAGCAAACAACTTATATAGTGATTGCTTTGGATTTAATTTTGATTTGGCATTTGTCGACAAAAACTCTGTAATAAAATGTTATTTGAAAATTATTATTCTCATATACTGTGACTTACTACTATCAATTTTAAGATCTACTGGGAATTCGAAACTTTTGAAAATTTTAGAACATTCATCAGGTCTGTAGTCAAATCATCTTACAGTCATACTACCCAAATTAATGTAAAAGATTGTAAGACGATAAAAATATATTATTAGTTTTATAATCTTTTAATTAGTTTTCATAAAATAAAATGAAAATTAAGAAAGTTAAAAATATTCGTTGCAATTAATAAATTTAGTCCATCAATAAAATAAATACTAAAAAAATAATTCAAGTTAATAAAAAGATGTTTAGTTTATTTCTAATAAATGCTTGGCCATTCTGAAAAGTGAAAACTGGCATCTGTTTTGAGCAGTTAGTAAATGTGCATGTGTTTTTGATTTGTAGGTGTTTCTAAATGCGTTTAGAAAAAATAATTTTATATCATTCTGCAGAACACAGGGTTGTACCCACGCATGCCATCGAATCGAGCGTGTAAACGGATTGTCAATAAAATCAAAATTTCTTTAATAAAGATTTAATTTTAGCACTTTATTAGATGCTATAGCAAACAGTAGTTTACAATTTTCTACCAAAAGAAATCATTTTTTAAATATTATTCAAAAAATATATTATTAAATTTAATTTTTTTAAAGAAGGTGAAATAATACATACCGATGGCTCCAAAAATTGTATTTCGTTAAATTGTCCTCCTTCGTATATGAATTTGAGTTTTCCTCCGTTAATTACATTTAGGAAATAATTGTACTTATCTTGATTATTGATTACATAACACATACATAAGTATTAATACGTTTTGAAAGATACACGAACCCTTCTTAATCATTTTTATTATTTCGAATCTGCATTCCACGTCCAATGGCAGTTATTGTTATTGCCATTTCTTTAATTGTATACGTAACACCAACAGCTAAAGTATTAAGAAGCATTGTGTTGGAACAGGCACTATTCGTCGAAAGATCGAGTGAATTTATCTCTACGTAAAAATTTTGTGTAATGATGACTAAAATAAATTTTTTCTTTCATTGAAATAAGCAGTCGAATGTGAGCGAGTTTATACATAATATTCATACATTACATAGAAAAATTTATTTCTCGTTTCTCGTTTTCTGTAGATATCAGAAACATTTGTGTAAACATACTTTATTACAATTTATATTTCTTCATTTAATTCATTTCATTTTGAAAATAATAACTAGATAAAATTGAAGATTAAAAAAGTGTAAATATTTAATTGAAATATTTTTACATAATTTTTATAAAATCTACTATATATTAGCAATTACATTTATGCCTCAATTTTTTGGTTGCACGTGGATGGCAGCGGCAGATCTTCACCTGGTGCTGTTGGTGAAAAAAAAATTTTCTCCTTTTTAACGGTATACTCGTTTTTCTTCACCTTCAGATTTAATGTTACGATCGCTGCGGAACCGAAATATTGCTGATATTATCAGTCTTTCCCAAAATTCTCTGGCGGCGAATGCTCTTTACGTACATTTTACTCTCTCTAGAACGTTTTATTTTCCCGAAAATTGGTTGAAAGTCTGCCGCTCTAATTCGCGACTAACTTCCTACTCTTCTTCTGCATTGCGAATTTTACCAAATTTCTGTTGATCTCTGCATGACCGTCAGTCTCATGAGATGGTTCTACCTACACTAAATTTGCATGCGGCAATCGTTGCTTCTGCCCGGCATGAATAAATTTATTATTCAAGGAGTTACCACAGTGCTGCAGTGTTCCTCTGCAAGTTCGATGTGCACTAATATATCCAGACTGACTCAGGCCACGCCCCTTGCTCAGCCGTTAATTATCGTTGATGCAGAGACGATGCCCACGTCCACTATTTCGCCATCCTCGGATAAAAGTACTAAACAACTTCGTTCGCTTCGTACACCAGCCCTCTAGGTTAGTAAATCTGTCCAAATATAATGCGTAGTAAGTAACAATTGCGTTAAAGGGTTTTTATTATTTAATATGTTAGTTCGGCTTCGAAAAAGAACTTTATAGTTTTTTCAGGATAACTCGAAAACAACGCAAAATACAAAATATTTATATAAATAGATTGCATCTCAAGGTAAGGCTGATGATCAAATTAATTTAGGTGTACATGCCATTACGGAATTACAATTGGAGTATTATTAGATAAACTAATTTTTATGCAGAGCAAGGAGGGTCAATTTATGATGAAGGCTTCTTAGTTAAAATTGTTGATGAAGGAATGGATGTCACATTTTAAACCGTTTGAAAAAAAAGTGAAGAGTAAAAGAAAAATAATTTTGGAGGTGGATATGTTTATTTGTTTATGAACTGTAAAATAGAAAAACTTGAATAATTTTTTTTCTTTTTAGTTTTCTAATCCAGATTTCTCAATAACCCATTACTGCAATTGTAGATGATGTTATTCATAACTGTCCTATAGATGTTAGAAAGCCATTGTATAATAATATTGTGTTATCTGGTGACAACGATGTTTAAAAATTTTTGAAGCATATATAAGTCCTATAGATGTTAGAAGGCCATTGTATAATAATATTGTGTTATCTGGTGACTTAACGATGTTTAAAGATTTTGGAAGCAGATCGCAAAGAGATATTAAATAAACTATTGATGTACGTTTGAAGCTAAACATGGATCTGAGTGATAGTCATATTACTGTAATTTTTTTTTATTATATTGCATTAAACATAAAACAAGTTATAAAAAGACATATTTTTTAGCTAAAACCAATTAATGTTTGTGCAATATCACATCATAATATTGGTATTGGCTAGTATCCCTGAATTTTATACTATTTGTCATACTAAGCCTGATTATGCAGTGGGTACAATTGTTTGTTCCGCAGCATGATATAAAATAATTTTTTCTAAAAGCAGTGGGGAATATCTACAGATCAAAAACACATGCAGATCTATTGACTACTCAAAACTGATACCAGTTTTCACTTTTCAAGCATTTATTAGAAATAAATTAAACATCATTTTATTAACTTGAATTATTTTTTGAGATTATCATTCATATATTTGTTTTATAAAGTGTGGCTTATCAAATGTGGTTTACGAATATTGCATGTCATAAGTTTTTACTTAAAAAATTTTACGTATTTTAAAATCTGTAACGGGGCTGTTTTTACTGTGTACAGTACCGGTGTACTGCACACTCCTACCTGTCCTGCACGTTGCAGCGGGAAAATCTACACGTGATTTCCCCCGCTGATCTGGTAAAACGGCCGCTGTACAAATGCGAGACTCTCTTAACGAGTCTCGCTTTCCGTTTCTCGGACTTATCCCATCGTGAGCACCGTGCTGTGCTCACGATGCCAGCTACTCAGTTTTTGCATAGTGGAAACGCTTTTCCACTGTGCCCGCGGAGGCGGCGGTAATCGCGGGAATAATAGGGGAATTTACTCAATCCAGATAAAGAATGATAACGACGTGATTCTAATTAACACTAGTATATTTTTTACTTCAAAATACAATTATCTGTACAAGCTATATCGCGAACCAAGAAGGCGAAAGCGCGGGAAACGGTACTTACTCGATGTCGCTCAGTATGATAACCACGCAAACGCACGAGGTCCCCTTTGGCAGTTGCACTGACCTGCAGTCCAGTGCAGCTGGATCAGTGGTTGTTGTGGGTGGCAACGAGCACACTCACTCACACACACACAACCGTATCGCGTAGGTCGATTCAGCGTCCGTGCTGATTCGCGGCGGAAATCGATCTGACGGGCGCGATCGAATTTACCTATCCCGCCGTCTCTCTCTACTTTGCGAGATCGCCTATCTCTCTCTTATTCGCGACACGCGACACGCTCGCTGTCCTGCTCATCATCGTCGGTGCTTGTGCGCCATCGGATCGAGCGTAAAACCGAAGTTACGATTGAATCCTCGATTCAATCGCAAATTCGTTATAAATCTTAAATAAATATCTAGCTGTTACACATCAAGGCAATATGATATTTATAAATAACACTAGTCTGACTAGAAATATATCTATTATTTTATTTTATAAATCCTTAATTATTGCAACAAAGCTTAGAAAAGTTAGTTTGCAGTATTACAAGAATGTAATGCAAACATTTAAGTAGGATAAAGACCATCTGACATGTGATACTTTCTTTAATACATTTAAATCCTGCCTTTTCAAATACTCAAGAAATAGAATTATGTTCATGAAAATAAATTGACTTGGGGTTCAAAGTCTATGGTAAGGATGTAATAAAATTTTAAGTAATAGTATTATCTAAAGAGCTTCAAAACCCTTTGTTATATTCTTTAAATCTTGTTAAATGTCTTATAAGTCTTTACAAATCTTTTGCTTTATAAATTATTATTATTTCTATCGGTACCTCTAAAATTCTCTTACATAAGACTTTTTGACACTGATTTGGTTTTAATTTTATACATCTATTTATCCTATACTGGATGAAATGCAAAATTCAGACCCATGGCTAAAATAGATGTTTTTTGTAAAAAAATAATTATTAATAAGTGTCGCGTCTTGCGGAATTAACTAGAATACGCAACGCCACCTCCCTCATCTCAACTGAGGTACCAACAGCTGACAAGGAAGGTCACTGCCGTACCAACTGCCATACACTCTACCTCATCACAGGGTAACTCCCTAAACAACTTTTTCTTACCTACAGGTTCAGCCAAGACAAAGAAAGGCATACTTCTTTGATATCTAACACATCCGCCAGCGCAAGTGTCAAAAATTAAATTTATTACGCTAGTTCGAGTACAGCAGAAAATACACCGACACCGGATGTCATTTCCACATCTAAGCAATACAGAAGAATTCTAACCATATATGGTCAGAACGCTAGGATGACTAAGTAAGAATGCCGAAATTCAAATGCACCTTTGTGCCTTCACATACCCGGATCCTCTATCTAAAATTCACCCTTCCCTTCCCCCGAAGCTCCACATTTATGTTATCTCCCTCAATGAATCCGACCTGGAGAACTATAAAAGAAGAGTCGCAGCTATGATCGCTCTCCTATCCATTCCCGTTTTTTGGAAGTATCACGTTGTCTCCGTGCTACTCGCTCTAAGAAATTATAACACGCGGTTAGACATTTATTATACTTTGACTCTGTATCGAGCGCGATTTATTGAAAATAACTCATTGTAAAAAATTATTATAACCAATTTTGAAGTAGTGAATAAAGTAATAATTGTAGTTATTTGCAAATAGAAAAACAGTGTAATTTTACTAGAAACATTCAAACCTTTTCCCGATCATCAATTTATCTTATTCAATCATACGCGCGCTTCGCTCTCTGCAAGCCACACCCATCTACACCTATTAAATTATTGCCGCCCATCCTTGCTCTTGACGCAAACTGGGGAAACTTTTATTTTGCAAGTCAATTTTCCGTCACTGACGAGTCATTTAGTTGTGTGCAACTCAAGTTCATTTATTTTCTTTGTTACGCTCCCTAGACGTAACATAAGAATGAAAATTCAGGATCGATCATTATCTATCGGTAGGTCTAAAATTTGCGAATGAGCATTTTCGATAAATGATTTTGTATGGATCTATGTTCAGAAGGTTTTTATCTCAATTTTAAAAATTTAAAGACTTCTGCAATAACTTCTGTCCTTTCTACTTTTGTAATATAAAGTTATAACGATTTTGTTAAACAAAAATTAAACTTTGCAATTTAAGGGGCTGCCCGGACTTCTCATAAAATTCATAATAATAGGCATTTGTAATTTGAAAAGGGTTACAGACTTAAAAATCGAGAAAAAAGAAATTGAAAAATTAACAAATTTAATAAGTTTAAGCTCTTTATGGACACGTTTTTTTTAGATACATTATTTACATTTATCTTACATATCAAACACGAGATTATTGTAGAAAAATAAAGTTACATATTGAAGGTTGTAAAGAATTTGCATATGTAAAAAAATCTCTTTATAAAGGACTATTTTCAAAGGCTATTTTAATTCCATTTCAAAATAAGGCTACATTAACTTATCTGTTAATATAATTTGGAAGGTCTGTGATGAAGTAGTTATATTGAATTAATTTACATTCATAATTTTAGAGCTATAAGGTTTTAAATATTTAAAATAATGTGCAAATAAAAATTTCTTATATTTCTTGTGAAATAAAAATATTGTGTAAAGTATTCTTCTGAAATTTATTACAATATTTACATATAAAAAAAAATTTAATTCTTGATAATATTATTGATTGAATATTATCAAAATTATGCTCATTGATTATTGTAACTCAGTTTCTTAAAAATTTCTGAAATCTATGAAAAAAAATTTTCCAAAACTAAAACAGGCAAGTATACTTTTTTACAAAACCTCATTAATATTGTTGAATAATAAAAGTAAATAATAAAATACTTTTACATTACACTACCTTTAATTATTAATATTCTACTGTCACTTTTTTAAATTAAATAATTATTATTATTATTTTCCCTCATTCCTTTACCTTCATTCTAAACTTTATTAGTATCATAACATTAAACTAGAGTTTCCAATTAAATACAATTAATTCTTTGTTTATTTAGATCTACTTATTAATTTACTGTATTTATTACAGGTTTTCCAAATGAAGTGTAAAATCATGCCTTAAATTGTAGAGCCACAAGCAGAATTTTCTCAACTCTCAGCGATACCACAAAGTGACAGTCGTGATTTAAAAAAAATATGTAGTAGCTGATTCAACACCATTTACAGATGTATTTGATTTAAACTAAAAAAAAGTGATTGATGCAAATAAAAATAAAAATGTTATTGTTGTACTTCATTATTGTACTGTTATTATTATACTATTTATTTAAATAAATTATTTATTTATTTAGATAGTAAAGAGTGTTGTTTTATTTTAGATTTTTTAATTTTAATTACGTTTTTACTTGATTAGAAAATAAAAAATACGGTTGAAACTATTTTTATTCAGCTACAAATTATATGGTTATGTACTAGGACATAATAATTCATACGGGACAATGACTTTTCTTTGTTTACTTATTAGTACAAATAGAAAGTTTCTGTTTTTTATTTATTTTATCAATAATTGATTAAAAAAATATATGTTCTAAAGCTTTTCTCAATAGAAAATGGCTAGATCTTTAAAATTTTGAAAAAAAGGTAGCTTAAACCAATTATTTAACTGTAATTAGCCATATACTGCCTTTGCACCCTTAACTGGTTACTTATTGGTACATTTACCTAAATAATGCGACATTTATTAACTAAAATTGATATGAACAATTTTTTTATACTACTCATTAATATATTTCAGACTCTTAAAAAGTTCTGAAATCTATGAAAAAAACCTTTCCAAAAAAAGTATAAAACAGGCAAGTATGCTTTGTTACCAAACTTCATCAATATTTGTAATTAGTATACAGACTTAAATTGTGTAAAGGGGTTACTCCCGTTGAAGTTTATTAATAAATCAATAGATAAATTAAAAATATTCTTCAATAACAAATAAATAATAAAATACTCTTAAACTATCATTCATTGTTAACATTCTACTATCACTTTTTTCAATAAATCTTTATTATTATTATTTCTTTTCATTATTATTTTCCCTCATTCAATTAATTTCATTCTAAAATTTTTTCTTACTCTACGTTTAATGTTGTTCATATTTTACAAAATCACTATGAAATCAAATCAATTGATTCTCTTTCCAATAAAAAACCACATTAAACTTGAGTTTTTAATTAAATACTATCAATTCTTTATTTATTTAAATAATTTTTCCATTTCTGGTCAATGACCAACTTAAACTAAAGAAAGTTGTGAAATCAATTGAGAAACTGTCAAGTATTCTATTTGTCTTAATAATTTAACATAATTATTAATTGTTTATTTAAATCCATTTAATTAATTAATTTATAGAGTTCATCGATTATATCACTCGATAATAGCCTCCAATCATTGGGTTCGCATATACTCTCTTTTAACTCATTCATGAGACCATAAACATCATTGCAATACACCAAGTCTCCTTCTTCACTAAAGTATTTTCAGAAAGGCTCATCTCTATTACGATAAAATGAAACTTTCGTTCCTTTGGAGAGCATATTTCTTTCTTTTAGTCTTAAAGCTAGCAATTCTGCTCTATCTTTTGGCAGCGCAAGGTCTCTGACTAAATCATTCAGATCACCTTGATTGAACGTCCGTATTGTGGCATCTTTTTCTGTCGGTACATACTCTTCCTGATCTTTATCATCATTATTACTTTCACTACTTTCTTCTTCAATGTTTTCTTTGCCTACTTCGTCATATTCTTCTACTTCCATATGAGCCACATTCGAATCGAAAGCCACGGTATGATCTTCTTCTCTACGATTTGATGGTTGTGGTGGATTTTGAGGTATTTCTTGAGGTTAGAAAAAAATTCTGACCTGTAGGGGTTAATCGGGTTGCGGATTTGTTTTCAGCGGGAAAAAAATATATGGAATTCATGGCGCGTTTTAACGAAATTATATAGTTTACTACACGAAACACCTGAATTATACGATACATTTTCTAAATTTGACCTTCTTCTGACCTTGATCCTGACGTGACCGGGTCAAATGGACCACGGATTCGGATTCAGTGACCTCAAAAACATATAGATATACTAGTTAACTTTGTTTGCGATTTATTTTCTGAATTTGACCTTGGCATGACCTTGACCCTGACGTGTCCGGGTCAAATGGACCACGGATTCGGATTCAGCGACCCCAAAAACATTAAATTCACGTGGTCTGGTCTACCGCGCAGGAAACTTTTTTTTTGTGGGCCTGTGTTATTAAGACAAAAAAATACTTGACAGTTTCTCAATTGATTTCACAACTTTCTTTAGTTTAACCCTTTAACTCCCATAAGGTTTTGGTCAATAGCACAAATAATATCTATATGGTTTTAGTGGTTGCGTCCATCGCTGAATCCGAATCTGCCATCAGTTTTGCAAAATTAATTTGTTTAAACAATTTGTTTAAACATTTTTTTTTGCAAAAACGACTTCAAATTTCGATTCTACAGAAAAAAGTACGTCTAGTATGTATTTTGGCATATTAAAAAACGTTTCATTATTATTAAATTAGCAATCGCTTTTCCAAAAATATTTTTTTTTGCAATAATTTGGTTCAACAAATTGTTTAAACTAATTAATTTTGCAAAACTGATGGCAAATTTGAATTAAGAGCATATCCAAACCCCTTAGTTGACATGGCATAGGTATATTATTTATCGTTTTCTTATGGGAGTTAACAGGTTTATAAATATTAAAAAATTAATTAACATTCAATTTGTTAATAACAAAATCGAAAAAAAAAACAAACATACATACTGGGCTTTTCTTTTCCAGTAGAATCCGAATTTAAAGTCGTTTTTGCAAAAAAAAATTTTGCAATAATTTGTTTAAACAAATTGTTTAAACAAATTAATTTTGCAAAACTGATGGCAGATTTGGATTCAGCGATGGTCGAAACCACTAAAACCATATAGATATTATTTGTGCTATTGACGAAAACCTTATGGGAGTTAAAGGGTTAAGTTGGCCATTTACCAGAAATGGAAAAATTATCTAAATAAATAAAGAAATGATAGTATTTAATTAAAAACTCAAGTTTAATGTGGTTTTTCATTGGAAAGAGAATCAATTGATTTCATTTTATAGTGATTTTGTAAAATATGAACAAAATTAAACGTAGAGTAAGAAAAAATTTTAGAATAAAATTAAATAAATGAGGGAAAATAATAATGTAAAGAACAAATAATAATAAAGATTTATTGAAAAAAGTGATAGTAGAATGTTAACAATGAATGGTAGTCTAAGAGTATTTTATTACTTATTTATTATTGAAGAATATTTTTATCGGCCGAAAATTCTGTATTTGCGCTGTTTTCCTCTCTTTTGCCGCATTTTTTAATACCTCCTTCAGTTCTTCTACTTGCTGTATTAGATCGTTACTGCTGGAAATGTCTCTATTTTTGATATGCAGTCTTAATTCCGGTTTCATATTATAATATATGTTTTCTAACTGTACTTCATAATTAATACCTCCATGTCTGCGCATTATAGTTTTAATTGCGGTGACGTACGAGCGTATCGACTCATTATATCCTTGTTTCCTATTCTGAATCTGTTGGTCTAAATGTCTTCGTTCTCCTGGCGGAAGAAAGAAAGTTCTCAATTCTTTTTCCAATTCTTGCCAGGTCTCAATCTCTCGGGTTATATTCCTAAACCACAATTGTGCTTCTTCTCTTTAATAATTGTACATCTGTCAACTGGTAAGCTTTCTATAATTCTATTACCCGCTCTAAAAAGTAATATACGTCTTTCTAATCGAAATGACAATTCCACTTCCTCATTTGGTCTAAAATTTTTCCGGTTACGTTATTTTATTCCGGTATAACTTCTTCTTATCTTAACGGGGCATTCCGGCTATTAGACGCCATGTTCACATCAGATAACGCTATGTAATATCTTAGACAACAAATTTTCTAATTTAATACCGAGTTGAGCACCACGGCAGTGAGAGAACGTCCTTAAGTAACATTCATGTTACACACTTTGTCTCCGTTACTTTCGCGTGATCTACCCAAGCAAAGTTGACATGCACTAAAATCATCTGCCAATTTGAAAATCATTATTTGACAACATTCATTTTATAAAAAAACAACTTGAGGTATCCGGCGAACAGAAAATACGGCTACAGAGACTAAGTAATGCACGAGTGAGATATATTTATGGTGTTAGGAGGGACGAGCACATCACTCCCTATAGAAAGCAATTGGGCTGGTTGTGCGTTGACAGTCGGAGGATGTATTTTGCCGCCATTCTAATGTAAAGTCCTTCGACTCAAAAAACCTGAGTACTTAGCAGCATTTTTCCATAAGCGCTGGTCCAGGGGCACTATCAGAGGTATTGCGCAAGAACTCTCAATACCAGAAGTGTGTACGAATACTGGAATGAGATCCTTCCATGTGGGGTGTGCGCACTTTTGGAACTCTCTCTGGGGCTCTCGGCGCAGCCTACTATCTTTGCAGGGTTTGAAGTTGGCGATCTATGAACACACTTTTGGCCTTGATGCTTAGCCCCTCCCTCCATTTGCTGCACTTCCGGCTCATTGTTTGATTATATTCGGTTAAATAGACGTATACGTCACACTTTTAGTCACACCTTAATTTTTGTTGTTAATTTATTGTGTCTGTCCCATATACCTTATTTTTAAAAGTGTGAGTGTATTTATAGCGAGAGGGTGTGTATGAATGGGAGAAGTGAATGTAAATTTTACCTCATGAATGATTGATATAGACCGAATTATTTTTGTATTACGTTTATTTGTGTTCTTCTATTTATGACGCTCTGTGATATTACTATTTAATGTACTGAAATGTAAGACTGTTAATTATATGTATTCTGAGGCTGTGATATCATAGAAAGAAAAAAGACTGATTGCAACGAAGACTGATGTCACAAAGACTGATTATGATAAATTTATGTAATCGTTTATAATTAAGCGTATATCTATCTATTTCTCTCTCTCTCTCTTGTTCCTTGTCATTGTGCGCAAAAAATTATTCACAGCTCTCTCTCTTAACTTAAAATTTGTAACGTGGTGGATTGTCGTACGTTAACCGCACGAATACCTGATAATAAAAATGCTTAAAAAGGCAAACTAAGCAGCCAGAAGGGATGGGTCTCCACCTCTCGTCTCGGGACGTTAATTTTAGGAAACAATTAATTATTTTTTTATTTTTATTTTTTAAATATCCGCAACTACGTGTCGTCGAGCACCGACCTCTTTTTTCAGCGTCAAGATCTACTGAATCAAATATTGCCTGTAAAGCACATTATAAGCCCTAGTATCACATCGGAATTGCAAAACTATGGAAAATTCTAGTAAGAGATACTTTTAGTACCTGTGCTTACAGGGAAAGAAAAGACGACATCTATTTACTTAAGTGTGTGACCGTACCTGTCCGCAACCCGAAATTCAGTCTAAAAAAATCGAACGTCTCTGAAGCCGTCCGACCTTACGGCTCTGCCTCTGGCTAGTCGAGCCTAGATAATTTCTAGAAATAGTGAATTAAAATCTATTAATCGAGCGGCACTGCTCGAACGCTAAATTACCGTATTTCTTAATTTCCTTAAAACAGTGCCTAGCGCCCTTAGTTAAAATCTGCCTATGCAGATAAAAGTTAAAAATATAATTAAAATCAGCTGCCAGAACTTTGACGGTGAGCTGACGGCATTTTTTATCATTTGCCTTCTGCTTGTATACGCAGGGAAATCACTGGGCCGCTCCCACGCCTAAATAAATTCCCTTGTTACAAATTATATACTTATATGAGGCATTACACGTGAAATGTCCAGCGGCCCAAAATAAGCGCGAAATAAGGTACTTTTAAACTCGCATAAAAAGAAGGTAAATGTATGTGAAAAAATTTTATCAGGCATCTATTTTGTAGATTTTGAGACGAGCTTTCCAATGGTGCATTTCATTTTCCGGAATTTTCCCATTTTCAGGGTGAAAATTCAAAAAGAAAACTTTTTCTTCATTTTTCTCAAAGATGGACCAATTTTATCTTTTTTTAAGTGAGTTCAATCGAAAGATGAGTTTTTTTTACATTTAAATAATATATAAAAAAAAGGACTTTTTCGTTTTTTTCGAGATATAGTATGTTAAAAACCGCACGAGCGACCCCCGTGCGGCGCGTTCCTTTTTTCGCCGATAGGTGGTAAACAACAAATTTTTTACATTAGTTTTACAATTCTCGCAGTAAAAATATGTTCCTAAAGTGTACATAGTCGAGGCTTGGAAGTTTCAAAATTATCTTTGATTATTTTATATAGTCAACTGCTGCTTATATT
>UELU01121882.1:0-10526 GCA_900490025.1 Megastigmus dorsalis
CCTCAAATACGAGGAAGAAACATATAAAAGTGAGTACAAAATATATTATTTTCCCTTTTATTCTATCTCACAAACTCACACAAACACCTTCCCTTTTTCCGAATTACTGTTTCTCGAACCTTAGGGTGTCGGGGAAAGTAATCAAACCTCGCTGTTTCTCGGGTCGCAAGACGCTGGGGAAAGCGAAGTTCCAAAACTGTTGTTTTTCGGACCAATAGGTGCCGGAGAAAACAGGGAACAATCACTCCCATACACACCCCAAGAGAACGATTATATGGTGTCCCAAGCTATTAGGCGAAAGCCTAGGCTTAAAAATAAATAATTTTAATAAGTGTGTGTTGTCTCTCGACGTAACATGGCTCGTAAGCCCTTTTTAATTTATCCAAATGGACAACATATTTTCCTTTATTGCGTTTTAGTTCTGCATTATGTAATGAATAATCTATTCTTAATATCTCATATGGTCCTTCGTATTCGTCGTCGAATTTTCCGTTGCTAGCGCCTTTTTGCATATAGACCATTTCTCCTTCTGGAAAATGTCTGGTATTCATACGTCTGTCATAATTCTTTGATCTATATTTTGATTGACGGAGATTCATGGCTGCTAAGGTTGGTAAGTGTCCCAGATTTTACGTCAAGTAAGCTCGATATTCGTCGTACGTTAAAAGTCTTTCACGTGACGGAAAACTCGACGGCATACGCGCTCTATAGCCAAATACTAACTCGTTAGGTGTGTAACCCGATCCTTCATGTATTGCAGTATTATATGAATACATAGCGAGTGGAAGCTACTCATCCCAATGATGATTTTCTATCACATTTTTCAGATATTCCTTTAACCTTTACGCTGTGGGGGTGGTCGATATGTCGACCTCTCCGAGGTCGACAATTCTTCCCGCTGACTCGCTATCGCTGGCGTCGGCGTTTTCATTTTCGTGGTAGTGCTCTTATGTTTGTCCTTGTCAGGCGTCCTTGCTTCTTCTTGTTTCTCATGTGTTATCGGTACAAGAAAGCTGAGGAAAAAATACATCGAAAACGTATACAAACTTTTATCGATAGATGCATTTACATACCGCAAGAACGCGTTGAAAAGGTGGGTTTTGGTCACCCGCTTACCGGCCTGGAAGTTTTGGCGCGAAACGCACCATATACAGTCGACATTACCAAATTTCTTATCGCGAGATAAAATGTATGCCGCTTCTATAGGATCTGCGCATGTATGTAAAGAAGGGTGTTCTAATAATATTTTTCGTAGCTCTTTACAAGAAATTTGTAATTTACAAATTTTTCTGGGAGAGTCAAACAGACAATGTCCATCTGTTAATATGTCTAAATCAACGACTTTCTGCAAATACGGTTCAGCACAACATATATGAGGTGTATAAATTGCATATCTTCCAATTTCATCATGTTCTATTGAAACTTCCTTTGTGTTTTTACTTTTTATTATTTCTGGAATGCTTCTCATGGATTTGTCTGAACTGGAGTTCTCGTTTACTGTGTGAGCTTATAATATTTATGCTCGAATTCGTATCCTGTTCTATTTCTTTTATTAAGTGTTTCTTCATCGTTTTTTATTTCTTTTTCGAGTTATTTATTTCCATCTAGTTCCATAGGGTTTATACCATTTTTCATGACATATTTATTTTCGTCTCCAATGCTTGTTGATTCTTCTATATATATATTTTGAGAGCAGCTCTTCCTTGTGCATCTTTTTCTTCGACGTCCACTACGAATTTAGCTTTCATTAGATCTGCCCCAACTCCTAGTCTATTTTTCAATTGACTGAAGGATCAAACCAATTTTTCTATAATGGACAATTTTCTGCACTCAGGTGGTGATGAATCTTGATCTTTCGTAACGTCTGTTTCTTTTCGTGCATCTGAGGGTCTTATAGGGCTGTGGCAAAATTGCGGTACCGGACGTGTTAAACTTTGCCTTCTAGGATGTATTTTTTCTACATCGTCTGATTTTTCTGTAGCAGTTCTAGTCGAAGTTTCATTATTTTTTGACGCTTTTTTGCTGATGTCTGCATATGGCGTGCTGATGGCTTGTGGGCCTATTCGTTGATAAAACATGTCGAAACTCGAGTCCTATGATGACGAGGTGACTTTTAATTTTAGATAATCAGGAATATCTTTTAATTTTTGCACTTCAGTAATTCTCTTCTTATATTTTCTGCGTGGTTTACTTAACTTTTCATCTTGTTTTACTATGTCTGCTTCATCGTCTCCATGTGAGCTCTCTGTATCGCTATCCAGACGTACTTTTTTGTCGATTTTTGTGTCATTCGCGGAGTTGGCTTGACTGTCCGGTTTTTGTTTACGTAGAGTGACATTCTAGGTTTTCTAGTAGGTCTTTTCCTTTTACATTTTAAAATGGTCGAGTCTAAATATTTTGCATGTTCTTGTTCTTGTTAGTTCGCCAATATGTGTATTTCTGCTCGAATGAGCTCGGAGTTTTCGTCTCCTTCCTGCAGTATCGGGTTACGAGATAATGCATCTGCATTATAATTTTTCTCACCTGGCCGGTATACGATATCGAAGAAAAATCCTTCCAATTTTGATTTTAAACGGGTTCTTCTCAGTTCGGGACGTTTTGTGTCATGTAACCATTTTAAAGGTTGATGATCTGTTACTACGGTAAATTTTCATCCGTATAGATAAGGTCTGAACTGTTCTTCTGCAAACACGACTGCTAATAATTCGCGTTCATATGTAGAATATCGCAACTCTTCACCCCTTAGTGGTCTAGACGCATAGGCACATGGTCGATCTTTCTCTAGAGTGCCTTGGCTTAGTATTGCGTCTAATGCATAATAATCTTAAGCGTCTGTCGTGACTAGAAATGGTTTGTTAAAATTCGGGGATTGCAAAACTGGGTCAGCACAAAGCGCGTCGCATCAAATTTCGAATGCGCGCTGTTGTTCATTTCCCCACTCAAACGATAAATCTCCTATAATATCCCGCTAAGCCTAAGATCTGTTTAATTTTCTTAGGATTTGTTGGCACTGGATACTTTTTTAGTGTATCGAGCTTCGTTGTGTCCGGTTTCAATTGACCTTTTCATACTATATACCCCAAATAAGTGGCTTCTTTTCATAGGAAGTTGCATTTTTGCGGTTCTAAAGTAAGATTGGCTTTTTCCAGTCTTTTCACCAGACGATCAAATTTCTTTTCGTATTCTTGCAATGTTTTATCAAAAATGATTATTTCATCTAGATACACGAATAGCTCTATCCCTTGGAGTCCAGCTAGGACTCGATCCATCATGGGCTGGAATGATGCGGGGCCGTTTTTAAGTCCCATTGCCATACGTGAATATTTATAATGACCGTATGGTGTCAAAAATGCTGTTTTATGTGCATCTTCCGGATCCATGGGTATTTGATAAAATACTGATTTGAGGTCAAACGTTGATATATACTGCGCTTGGCCTAAATGATCTAAAATATCAGTGATGATAGGCAGTGGATATGCATCGCCTATGTTTTTATCATTGAGAGATCTAAAATCAATGATTAGACGCCAATTTTGCTTTCCACTGTCGTCTTCCCTTTTTCTTGACGGCGAACAGTGTCGAGCAATAGGGAGATGTAGATGGTGTTATAATTACTGCGTCTACTTGTTCTTGCACATGCTTTTGTATCACTTCCTTAACGGCTGGCGGATGTCGAAACTGCTCAGTGCGTATGGGTAAGACCAAATCATTGATCGAAATCTTATGACAAACTACTGTAGTAGCTCTTAGGCGTTCTCGAGGTAAATGAAATAAATTCGCCCTTTTTTCTACAAGATTTTTGACATGATCTTTTTCCTCGGCACTTAAGCAATCGGTGTCCATGAGTTTATAAACTTTTTGCTCTGTTAATTGCAACTGTGGCACATTCTTTGAATATGTTTGCGAAAGCGATGTCCTCATTGTTCAAAAGTCGTTCATCCTCGTATTGAGTGTCCGTTTTTTCTTTTGCAATTTCGTAAGTTTCCAATTCCACTATAGGGGCTTCTATAGTGATTGGTGTGCTGCTTGTATTTATGCACATTATAGAAGCTTTCCCATCGATATTCTTGACTACAGCATTTCCTATTAAAATGTTTGGATTTATGTCGAGTAAAGGTTCAAATCCTTCACTTGTATTGTTATTTTTCACGCAAGCATAAATCACTCGCCGACATCGAGGCGGAATCACAAAAGATTCCGTTGTTTTAAATGGAATTTTTATTCCATTGCTGAAATCCAAACATTGATTTGTAAGGCTGATATCTCCTCCATTTTCCAAAAGAGTTTGCCATCTTAAAAGGCCATCGGTATCGCTCGGAAAATCGTCGGGAACGAGATGAAGATCGCATTTCATCCCTTCTATAAGCGTTGAAATCTTACCTATGGTATGTACTGTGCCTGACGTTACTCCATTTATTTTATATATCACTTTGTTATCTATTTTTACATTATTCTTACCGTTTCTCATTTTAATGAGGCGTATATCCGCCCCTGAATCAGCGTAAATGGTCGCGCCTTGATTTAAAAAATCGGTACTTTTGTTAGACACTATTGGTGGCAATGTCCGCATATAGCTATTCATATAGTAACATCTTTCACGACTGATTCACTTGTTTTGCACTCTTTGCTATCTACTCGTTCGACGGGCTCGACTGTCTCTGTGCATGTTGAGCCCCTTGGGAGTTTAAATCTACTCCTTGCTTAGGGCGTTGTGTTACACTTGTATACCCATGTTCTTTTGACGATGAGCGTTTAGATGTGTAGCCTCGGCCTTGCTGACGCCGATTATTCCAGCGCTGTTGTGAGTCGTCTCGTGGTATGTAATTGGACACTCCTCAGTCATGACCTGATTGACCGCGCTGTCTCTGCGCGTGACCTACATTCGTTTCTGTTGTATTAGCGTTATTATCCCGGGCTGGTGATGGCACCATTTTAATGCGCTTATTTTTAAGTGCATTTATTAACAGATAGCATTTGCTAAATTCGTGGCCCGGCTTGCTACAGAATTCGCAGTTTCCTTCGTACTTCTTCTTCCTACAATCTTTTTCCAAATGACCTTTTCCGTGACAATAATTACAAATTTCGACAGCTGGTGTTATCATTATTGCAGCACTTTGAGTATATGGAATATCGTTATGCTCCTGCATTTGGTTCGCATATCGATCTTCTTCATATTCTGTATACAAATTGGCTTTTTCTATATAATGTGGTTGTGGGCTATATGGCTGCTGCATTTTTTTTTATTTGAGGCTGCCATAAAACAATATGGCCCTTGGCTGGAAATGCTGTGCAGGAGGTGGAGGTCTTACGTATCCATTAAACTTTGGTTTCAAAGTTTTGGACAATGCTGTTGCTTTTGCTATCGCGTCAGCTAGATTCTTTGGTTTTTCATTGTGTACGCGGTATTCCGGGGGATCGTTGAGACCTGCTAGGAAGAATTGTAACGCTTCGCGTTTAGCTGTTGCTGTATGATATTCGTAATCGATTCTATCTGAATCGATTGTGCTTTCAATGGCTAATAGACGTCTCTGCTAAAGTTTTTGTATTCTGAACCCGTAATCCGCTAATTGTTCTGACCTTTGGCTGAGATTATACATCTGCTCTCTGATCTCTTCCGGTCTGCCGACGTTTACGTGTGAGATCTTGCAACAAATTCTCAATATAGCTATTATCTAATGCTTTAACGTCGTATGCTTCCTGTGCCTTGCCTTTTAATTTTCGGGCAATGCAATGAACAATCCAAATTTCTTCTATATTTCTATACCTATCCGAAAAATCTCTACAGATTGATACGAACTGAGCTAATCCGTCTGGGCCTCCGCTTTATTCCGGAATGAAATTAGCCGCTTGATGAAATGTCACCGTGTTATTCTCGGGGGCTTAATTATAACTTACAGGTATCCGGGCGAGTCGTCTGTCTAAACTAGGCGTGTTACAAAATACATCAAGTGAGGGCCCTTGTTAGAAGGCCTCAGCATATGTTGGTCGAGCGGTACCTAAGTTTGGTGTATTCTGTAACGAGTCTAGTCTGTCTGAGTCGTCCCTAATGGGCCTGCCGTATTCGGCGGAGATACGACTGTCCAATGGCATTCGGGTGGCGGCACTGGTATCGTGTCAAATCCGAGTCGAATGTTTATAATACATGGTTCTCCCATTTCTGTTTTTATCTGACCTAATGGAGACTCAGTCCTAAACATCACATGTTTCGGCTCTGTCAGTCTGCTGTCCGTCATATCGTTGTGCTAGAGAAATGTGTGTTCTCTAGCAAGGTATTATTGTGAGTTGCCATGTCTTTCTTTGACTGACGCGCAAAACACGAAAAAATGCTACGTTTCGAAATAATGTTGAAAGCAATGGTTATCACATGTGAATGCCATAATACAATAAAATATTTTGCTGAATTCAATACCCCTTTAACATCAAATGTCGACTCAAGCGTTTTGAGTTACGCGAGTATTTTATTAATGTCAATAACTACTGAATAATCCAAAATATCTAACAATATACTCGGTATAGTTTTCAATCTATAGTTTTTTTTTTAAAGTCAATATTTTTGACGGGTCGAGAGTTCAATCGAGTTACCTTTCCGTTCGCGAAAATCTAGCCCCGGTAAAAAGGACAAAATAATATATAGTGATAATATAAAATTCACTTACCTTAATAGGACCAAGACGATCAGCGACCAGAATTCGGCGATCCTTGATATCCTCTCAGATAGTAGGCACTTGGACTGAATGGTTTTCCTTCAGTGAATATTTACCGCGATACGCGAACGCGAATTCTAACCTTGGCGCCACTGGCGATAACCCCACACTTAGTACCAAATTTCTTATGTTACGTCCGGAAGGGACGTAAATAATTATTTATTTAAATTATATATATGTAACGTTTGAACCCCTTCCCCGGATGCTCAGAGCTCTCAGAGTTCTTGGGAAGGGGGGAAAAAAGGGGAATTAATTTGTCTGATTAATTTGGGAGATGATTTGTCGGTCAAGGTGTCTCAGTTCCCTCGGGGCTAGATAGTACCCCTTGAGGGCTTCTTTAACTTGCTCCCAGCTGGCGAGGGTGGCTGCTATGTTTCTGTGCCATAGTTGCGCCGAGCCGCGGAGTAATTCTGGGAGGCCTCGTAGTAGTTGAGCGTCGGAGAAATTGTACGCTGTTTTGAGTTCCTCGACTAGTTCCAGGAAAGTGTAGAGATCCTTGCCGTCGAAATGGCAGTTCCACTTCCTCATTTGTTCCATCATTGAGGTAGTGGTGACGATGGTTGTCTGGGTTTGTCCTTCTGTTTCCGTGTTGGAGGTTCGTGACGTGGAGGCTCCGGTGTTCGTAATTAGAAGGACTAGATCCTTTTCCAATTCTTCTCTGTCGCGCGTGCGGTCTATTTCTTCGTTGTAGTTTGAAGGATCTTCGGGTTTATCGGGAAAGTCAGATAAGTTCTGTCTTACGTAGGCTACGAATCTTTGTCTCAAAGCGTCGAGATCAATTGTCGTTTTTTAAGCGAGTAGATCCAAGAAACTTTCATTTCGTATAATTAAAAAAAAAAATTTTAACGACAAAAAGGGAAGAAAAAAAATAATTGTCTGTTTGCGGGTAACGTGTGGTTCGCTTGGAATACGACTTTACGAAGTAGTTTTAGATAGATGCCTTACTGTTTCTTTCGATCAGGAAATGTAGATATTGTAAGCTTTCGTTGTACCGGCGGAAGGCCCTGGCTACTTTTTTCTCAAATGCGACAAAGTTTTCTCGATGATTATTATTTTCGTTATTTGCTAGAGTTAACTCGAAATCTAAGTCTCGTACTCTCGCGGCTAATTCGATATTGTGCGTGACTAGGTTTCTGCCCATTGTTCGCAACGTGATTATTTCTCTTGCTTGTTGCTGTATCGTGTTTTTCAGGTTTATGCTCTATGCGATTCGTTCGGCGGTCGATATGCCAGGCATTGTCGGTTGATACGACTGGCTTTATCCGTATTACTTTCGGCACTGAAAAGCGTTCTCATAGTTCTGTCCGTTTTATCGTCCCTGTTCGGGCGCCATGTAACGTTTGAACCCCTTCCCCGGATTCTCAGAGCTCTCAGAGTTCTTGGGAAGGGGGAAAAAAGGGGAATTAAATAAATGTCTGAAGTTTTTAAGTAATGAATGTTTAGAAGTATTTATTATTCCACTGTCCGGGCAGTACAAAGTGATAGATCTGAAACAAAAAAAAGGAGTCGCGATATTTTAATCGGGTTTTACCGTGAACGGATAAACGGAGAGAATGCTTCTCAGTCTCGCCCGCAGATTCTTACGCCGCGCTACGATATTTGTTTGTCTCGGTAAGCGTACAAAGAGTGACCCAGAGGGGTCCTTTTGGGAGGCGGACGAATCTGGTGTCGCGGGGCGCCGCGTACACTGACGACAGGACGGCTCCACGGAGCGCTGTGTGGGCCGAGGTGGAAAAGGCGAGCCACGGGGCGTACCCGAGACTGGACGACTCCACGGATCGCCGTGTGAGTCGGGGATCAGGGTGCCGTCGACTCTCTCCTTCTATTACTGGAGCGCCAGTCTGAATACGGGGGCGAGAGTGTCGTTGCGCCGAGTGTGAAGGAGCTCCTTCTCTGCCCGGTGCGCCGGACGGTACTGCCATAATTCGCGCTGGCTCGCGAATTTATAGCTAGCCTGCGTTGAATATTGGCAACGATAAGAGAGGGAGTGACGTCACGCCGTTGCTTGGTAACGGCCTATACGCATCGTGTATAGCCGTGTTGTATGCGTGAGCGTATCGCAACTACGCGTCTGTGTGCGAATCTAAGACAGGCGTGCCGTTGCATATAGATATATATATATATAATTTATGTGGTTACGGTTACCGTCTCAATTGGATAACTTTAGTATCCAATTGTTTATCGTGAGGTTGGGTTAGAATTATGAGTCAGAGTCTTTTATAGTTTACATGTCTGTGTACTCGAGGGACTCTGACTGTGATTGGCTCAATTGGTTCGATCTGTCTTCAATTGAAGCTCAAAAATAGACTGATTAATGTGTCTCTCTGGATCAGGATACCTCGGTTCCTACCGGAAATCCAGAGAGGTGTTAAAGATAAGTGTGTCAGGAATCCGTCGAATAATTAAAATCTTATTTCATGTAAATTAAATTTATAGTAGAGTCACTTAAATAAATAGCGTGCCTGCGACAGACTTATAATATTCCGCTAGACTCGCTGATTATATTTTATTTGTTACATTGAAAATAGCATGTCTCAGAGGTCTTTTGTAATTATTTATTTGCCTATTAAAGGTCTCAAATGAGGCCTGCGATGGCTCATTCGGTAGAGCAATGGACTTGCAGTCCGGCGGACCAGGGTTCGAGTCTAAGCGCGGCCGATTGATACGAGCATCACTGAATATTAATTCAGTTGCCATCATGGCGTCGGGAGGTAAGGAACCGCCCGACGTCTCTCTTAATAAACATTACAAGTGCCATCCTAACGTAAAAGTAGGAGCAGTAGTTTGTATCGTGTGTGGAAACTTTTTTCATATAAGTGAGTTTGTTGCAAAATACAATGCAGGGAGCCCGGTAAAACTCCTAAGTAACACTCTTGTTATATGCCATGACCATCCAAACTTTGCGCTAACCTCTAACCTGCCATATGGAGTGCTAAATACTGCCGCGTGTGAATTTATAGCACAATTAAAAAGTGAAAATCGAGAGTTGATTAAAAAAGAAATACTTAAGGAAATAGTGCACGAAAAAATATAGATAATAATTTAGATACAACTGTGTATGATGACTATAGTGAAATAGAAGCATTGAAAATAGAAAATAATTTACTGAAACAGTTATACAAAGAAACCAAAAATAATAACAAATTAAATGATTTATTATTAAAAGAAAGGCAAAAGAACAATCGAAATAATGAAAACCAAATTGATACCATCACATTTGCTGAAACATTAACTAAAAGTAAACCTAAAACTAAAAAAGTACCTAAATTAATAGTTAAAAAAACAAGCAACAATGAAAATTTAAATTTAGAAAACGAAGTTATTAAATGTCTTACAAAACACAAATCAATTAAAACAAAAAGCATGATTAAAAAAAATAGTGACACAATAATTATAAACTTAATGAATGAGGAAAGTGTTGAAACAATTGAAAATTCACTAACAAAAGAATTAAAAAACAATGTCAAAGTAGAGAAAGAACAAATAAGTAAACCAAAAATGAAAATAATTGGAATAGATAAAATTTTTGAAAATGAAAGTGAAATAGAGGACGATATAAATGAAAGAAACTTTAATAATAGTGATGACAAGTGTAAAGTGATCCATGCACATTCCAATCCAAAATCAAAGTTCATGACAGTAGTAATTGAAGTTACATCTAATATATACAAGCATATTCGAGAAAACAGAAACAGGCTATTTGTGGGATATCAAAACTGTAGAGTTTTTGATATAATAAATACAAATCCATGTTCAAGCTGTTCAAGATTTGGCCACAGTGGCAACAAGTGTCGCAATCAAGCCACGTGCTCGAAATGTGCA
>UELU01121883.1:0-41292 GCA_900490025.1 Megastigmus dorsalis
CCTCCCCATGCTATTACGCCGTATCTTATTAAGCTATGAAAAAAAGCATAATAAATCATCATTAAAGATTCTCTTTTCATAATATTTTTAATTTTGGCAAAAATAAATATTAAATATTTAGTTTTTTTAACTAAGTAGTCAATATGTTTGTCCCATTTCATATTGAAGTCAAAAAACAAACCTAAATATTTGTGGTATTCTACTCTTCTAAGTAGCAATAGCTTTTCGTATTTTTTTGATCTTTTAGGAATTTTTGCAAGCTATGTATAAATTCCATTTTTGGCACATTTTATTTTCGTTATAATAGCTATTATATCCCATTAAATTATAATATTGAGGGTAAGCTAAATACCAAGTTTCTGTACATATAATAATAATAGGTTTTTTATTTAAGCTCTCAATAAAGGCCTCAAGTTTTTCAAAATTTGCATTTAAACTTCTAATGTTAACACATAGTATCAAATTTTTTATTTTATTATTCGTTCTATTACAGAGACCATTATTGAGTTATGTGACATTTTCAAATTTACACTCTTTCATAACAATATTATCGAAATTTAATTCTAAGTTTTCATTTGGATTCCGAGAATCACTAATTTCAATTTCTCTCTGTATTAAATTTTCAGAATTTTGATTGTGTAGTAGGTTATTCATCTTTTTTGTAATCGATTTACTTTGTCATTTAATGCATTTAGTGATTCTACAGAATATCTTGTTTGTCTTGCAGTAAATAAAGTTGTACTTCTCTGTTACTGATTTGTTAATGTAGCTGCCTACTTTATCTATGTCTTTTGGAACTATGGCTTGAACGCTGTAGTCTGTCGTGTCGTGTCGCGAAATAATCATTTTACACAGAATTGTGCATGTGTTTTATGTAACAGTTTTACACTGTGTATTTTTTAGAATCTATATTGTCGATAAAACAAATATTTTTGTTTCATTAAAAACCTTTTATTTCAATTATTAAACAAATCAATCAACTTTAGTATTATGTTTAAAATTTTTAGAGATATTTTAAAAATATCGTACAAAATATTTAATACGCGTAGAAGCACTTTTATAAATAATTCTAAGAGATGTGAAAAAGTATTTGATAAACTGTATGAAATTTCAAATGACATAATTTTACATATCTGGAATCTAGGTAAAAATGTTTCAAGCCAAACATAATGATTTCGAATGTCTGCTATTCGTTAGTCAAAGTGGAACATTTCGTTACTGCGAAATATATACGTTTTTCCGCATTTCCTGTTATTTATTTAAAAGACAGTTCATTTATTATTCCATTATGCTTCACGGTTCGCTCGTAGTGGATTAGCCGGTTAACCGATTTTCAAAAAATTCAGTTGGTGTGTATGCAAATGAAAATCTTACGTTTCGCATTTTTCAATTGAGTCTGCCGATCTTCCGGAGAATGTAAAAATCGAAACCGCAGCCTTCAAACTAAGCTCATCTCCCTTTCAAACTCAAGATCTCGTCCCCCAGCCAGCACACGCAACCTCGCAAACCCATCAAAGCTTTCCTTTCCCGCGCGCACCAAATCCCCGAATTTGTCGCTCGGAAACAATGACCCAGCAAGGAATCTACTCGAGGAAAGGCCGAAGAACCGCCCGATTTGACGGCATCAACGCTTAACACTATACATGTATATACTCCCAAAAGCCCACGGCCACGCGCGCGTTTCCGCCGCGGACACATTAATTACGCGGTAATGAAGGCGGGCGTCGCGCGCGCCTCCGCTGTTATTAAATTTCCCGCTGGGCGCGATCAGTCGATGCATCTGCATATAATATATATATATATATATACACGCACACTGCACACGCGGCTCGCATTATGTGTATTTCGCGCGCAAAATTTATATCCGCGTGTGTGTGTATCAGCGCGGGGCTTATTGAAAACGTGAGCTTGCATATACGTGCGCGATGCTTATGTAAGCGTGTATACACGCTGTGTTATGTACGGCTGAGTGCAGTGGGTAAGAATGCGCGCGGAGTGTAATCAGCGAGATTTGGGAGATTCGCGCGTGTGGTATGGGCTAATTGATGCCGAATCGTTGACTATTAGGTGGACGCCATGACGTGGAGGTTTAAAAGCCAGGAGACTGCGGGGCCGTGGGACACGAAGTGTTTCGGCGCATCTGCCGACGAGTGAATGCCGCAGCCCGCTCGCGGCCTGTTTACAGCACGCGAGAGTGCGTTTGTGCAGGTGTGCGACATGTTAAGGCTTATTTTACATGTAGGTCGAGTCCCGGTCAGTTAATGTTATTATTATTAATTAATATTGTTCTAATTATAATTGGTAATGGATGTGTATATAGAGTTATTGTGTTTGCGGTTGTTGCGGATCATTACGGGTCGAGTGCCGATATTTATACGTATTTTATACTTCTTATATATAAAAAGATTGTCTCTATTTTGTAGGAGATTAATGGCGCCTAATCTTTTATTGTTTTCTAGATAAGTTTGAAGTTATAGAAGATGTTTTCACGAACCTAAAACCCAATTGCGAGTGTAATACCAGATTTAATTTTTAATATGCATGCAATATACTATAAAACTGGCGATTCTCTTTAACTCGAAAGCTTATATGTATTTCAGTTTGGGGCAGCTGCACGGGTAAGCATACAAATTATCTTTATGCCTTCTATAAACCGTAATATTTATCCGGGCTTATAACTAATCCTCCCGTTGGTAATGACGCCAGTTTTTAATGTCGCATAATACGCAACCCCAAAATACATATAGAATTTACAGAAAGTACCATAGCTTATTTAGCTTACTTTAGGTATGAATATACGAACATATTATTTAAAAATTACGATCGAAAAGTTTCATCCCGCAAATTTTCTTTATCTGCATAACGGTAATTATCAGAAACACTTTAATCCGGTTAATAATGTCGTAAATTTATTGCTCGCACTGTTATTGCAACGCTCTATTTTCTCGTTGTCGGATGCAATCTCATCAAATGAAGCGAGTTGGTGATTTTGTTCGATGCAAGATTACTTTCACAAATTTGTGAATATTTTAATCAAAACGTGATTATCTTGAATTCGAGCTACAATTCAGTTTTCGCTCGTGGTGATCTTATTCCACGAATTCCAATACCATTGACCAATCAACATCAGCCGTACGATATAATAATGCCAGCGAATCTCCGTCCTTCTTTAACCCAACAATCTTCTCGCAGCTGCGCCGGCATTTTCATTAATTAAATTATTGTCCGACTTTATTCTCGCAAACCTCTCGAGAGCGCGAAAACAGAGAGATAGAGATAGAGAGAGGCGCATAGTTGCGAATTCCTTCAACTTCTTAAAATTGCAAATTTAAATTCATGAACGACAGCGGCAGCGTAGGAGGTAAGGTAAATGAAACGAAACAAAAACACCTCGGCCGGCTCTCTCTCTCTCTCTCTCTCTCTCTCTCTCTCTCTCTTACTTGACTGTTCCAACTTCCTTCTCTGGCGACCTCTCTTAATCTTGTCGTCCTCCTGCAACCACCCGCCGCCCGCCCCGCCGACGCCGCCAGCCACGTCCGTGACTTATCGTACCTCTTTGCGCGCGACACGTTATCTAATTTCCTCGAGCCTTGCGCGAGAGCATTAAAAGCCCCACTCTCTCTCTCTAAACAACCTTTTTCCACCTCTCGTCCACCCGCCCCTGACTCTTTCTCTCTCTCTCTCTCTCTCTCTCTCCATCGAAAATGTGTGTGTATACGTGACCTGCGAAGCTCGACGCTATGCACTGCTACTGATGCTGCTACGGTAATAACGAGCGGCCGAGATCGAACGCGAGGATGCTACTGCAGTACTGCTACATCCGTATATATATATATGTCGAATCCGAGTGGGAGCTGGGCGAATATAAATGTGAGAGAGAGAGAGAGAGAGCCAGAGAGGTGCGCTCGAATAAAAATCAGCCGTAAAGCCCGCGTGTAATTCTTCCTTTTTGCCTCTCGCCTATACACCAGCTCTTCTTCTTATATTCTTCCATTGCTGCTGCTACTGCTGCTGCGCGTGACGAGAGAGCGACGACTCTCGGGTCGAATGGATTTTATTTTTATGTCGTCGCGCGAGTAGCGCAGGATTATGCGTCGTTTGTTTCACGAATGCGGAATGAGAAATCTCTGAGGGGGAGGGGGGATTTCTCGGTGCGTGCGCAGAGCGATTAAAAGGTATCGCGTCGTGCGACCGGCTGCGCACTTTGCCAATTCTAATACCCCCTGGATTTGTAATAAGTCATTGTAAGTATATTGCAGTGCCCGCGCGAGTTTTTGCATGAACTCGGTAATTACGGTGCTTTCGCAAGGATTCAAAGGCAGGCTAACATTTTTATATCGGTGAGCTGCAGCAGCAGTTGGTATGTCCTTAACGTAAACATACTATATTTAGTTTTAGGCAGTCCAATGACTCTTTCGTGTAGACATTTATTTTAACGAATAAAATAATCGACGTGTTTAAATTATCTGCTAGTTCACTACATAGTTTGAATTCTTTTTTACATCTTTTTGTTTAATATCAATTGCTAATATCCTGCAGCGACGACACTTCAATTAAAGGTATGATTGAAATATTATATTATGCAACAAGGGCGTAAAATCGTACGCCCGAGTTGCAAAAAATACATTTAATCGCAGCTTCGAATTCGTCGAAAACCATGTATATTGGATCGACTTTTTACGCACGCAATTGCCAAGTGACATCTATCAGCGAATGATTTGATTCGCTAACGCGCGTGAATAAAACTAATTACTCACTCAAAATAACAAGAGCATTCGATACAAAAATAAAGAGAGAAAGAGAGCTCGTAGAAAATTCAGCTCGAAATTATGACAGATTAAAACGAAACAAACGGACAACCCTATATAATAGCAGTCCTCGAAAAAAAAAAAGAAATACATTCGACTGCACGGGAATATCCCCAACGAACCCGGTTAATGATTCCCTTTGTGGGGCGCTTCGCATGCAAAAATCCATCAGCGCGGTCGCATTATTAACGCGAAATTGACTGCGCGCTCGCCTTTTCCCATCCTGTATATACGTGCATATAACACGGCAACCGAAACGAAACGGGCAAACCCCTCCTTTAAATACATTAAATCTATACATACACAATAACAATAAAAAGAAAGAAAAAAAAAAACTATTTATTCGGGGCAGTCGAAAAACACATCTATATAACGGCAACAAAAAAAGTGTCGAAAAGGTGAAAAGTCGCTGTGTGCGACTGGGCGAAAAGAGATGGGTTTTATTTTTGGGGGCCGTGTACAAAGGGTTGCGCATCGAAGCGCTGCGCAGAGAGAGAGAGAGAGCGAGAGAGAGAGAAAGACGAAAAAACGGCCGCCGGTATTATCTACTCACGCGTGCGCGCATATAGCCCAGAGGTACTTTTACCCCGGTGCTGCGTTTCGGCTTGCGCAAGAGAGAAAAAGAGAGAGAGAGGCGTTAATTAAATGGAAAAAGCTTTGCCTGGACGCCTATAGGCTCGAGCTGTACACGCGTGTCTGCAGTATATATGTGTATATGCGCGTATGCAGCGAATTGAAAAAGGACGAAATTGAAAAAAAAAGGATATATGGCGAATAGTAGTAGTAGTAGTAGTAGTAGTATTAGTAGTAGTCGGGCCGTCAAGCGGGTGTATTCGCTTAATTATCGGGTTTTAGCCGGCAAGAGAGAGAAAGAGGAGGACGTACTTGCGCAAAAGAGCGCAAGGCGAGGGAAGAGCAACGATTTTCTCTGCTTTTCGAGAGGAACGGGTGCGGATATCTGGACGAGAGAGAGAGAGACCCAGAGAGGCAGTTGGAAAAGGTTATATACGGCGTATTGAAGGAAGTGAAGAGCTGCGCGAGAGCCTCTGACCGACGGTGGAGATGGGATAATTAAGAGGATATGTTAAATTTAGGGAGGAATTTCGGTGCTATGGTCAAAGAATTTCTTTTAGGGCTGGAAATGCCTCGGTGAGTGGCAGCATTTTCATGGACAAGTAGAGCTCGTGATATCGCTTAGCTCGTGACAGCAGTGTTGCCGCTGTAAAACAATATCGACATACTTTCAGTGATTAATTATTATACTTCAGCTGATGAAACTCATTATAAACTTTTATAGAATGCTTTCCAAACGATACTTTATTTATCATCGGTACACGGTAGAAAATTTTGGGTTCACAATGAAAACGTCATTAATTTTGTTGGCAGGAGAAGTACGAAAGACAGATACGCTACAGAACAACGCTGCACACGAATCGTAGCGATTTCGCATTAAAGTTGGCGCTTATGCATAATGGCTTTTAGTGCACAACCGCGAGCTCTCAAACCCTGCATATATATGCGCTTTCAAAAAGTCATTAGCAGAGATTAAAGATTAAGGAATTATATGACGACTTAATCAGTGGCTTTTGTGCGCCTACTTCATAGGCATTGTAGCAGTTCACTAATTACGCAGTGCTTCGATCGATTATTTTTACAAGGCATAAATGGATATTTGTTTCGCTCTCGTTTCGTTGTTGTTTTGCGCGGGAAAAAGCTTGAAATGCAGCCGTGTGCCATGCATACCATCTGGGACAAAGTGCGGGGATGGGAAAAAGGAAATTCAATACATATATATTTTTATTTGCGCACGCGCAGGAAATGCGACTCGTTAGCGTTGGAAATTCTCGTTGATTTTAGACGGGTGGAAAACAATGTTTCCAAGACTAAACTAGCCTACATCTACCGATGATAAATACATCCTTTAAATCAGATTTAGAATATAAACAACTTGTTCGTACAACGAGCAGCGAGGAAAACATCGATACAGCGCCGTTGCATAAGCATTGCCATTAGCAATCGTCGAAGCCATCGAAGCAGGGAAAGCACGTCTTCGCAATCGCGTCACGTCTCGATTACGGAAAGTGCGCGCGGCTCAACTTGGTCTTCGCCAAAGCCTCGCGCCGACGCACTTGATTACAGGTCGGCTAGTGTAGCTGCGACACTGCGAGCGGATCTGCGGTGCACACGGCCGACGAACAAAACAGAAAAGAAAGTCGCTGGGAACGTACGCGGAAGAAAAGACTGCGCGTAGCGGCAAAGTGAAGGAAGAAAAAGAAGGTATAGGCAGGTGCAGGCTGTATATATTGCAATGAGCGCGAGAGAGAAGCAGCTGTCTCCGAGATATATATGTATACGCGTGGCGGAGAGAGAGAGAGAGCGAGAGGATGTAAATTCTCGCGCCACCAAGAGAGATAGAGAGTGTGAGAGAGAGAGAGAGAGACGTAATGACGTTAGGCCCCCCGCTCTCTCTCGGCATTTTTCGCAAAAAGCAATCTCTCCCGCGTGCTCTTCTCTCTCTCTCTAGTCTCTCTGCGTTCCCTCGCGCAAAAATGCCTTTTTACACCAGCTGGGCTTCGCCAGACTGTGTATGTATATGTAGAACGACGCGTGAGCGCTAGAGCTCTTGTCCCTCTTGGCGGGTACATGCATCAACTTTCCCCATGGCGCCTTTTTCGCGTCATAAATAAAGAGGGTGTGTGTGAATAAGAGAGAGAGAGAGAGAGAGAGAGAGAGAGAGAGAGAGAGTTAGGTGTACATTTCGACCTTTATGGGAGAACTTGTTTTCACGTGTCGTAGCTGATTTGCTTCATTTCTGAGCGCGCGCGTATGTGTGTATATGTGTGCGAGTGAATTTGGACGCTTCGCATTTCTTTAGCGCGAGTGCGTAATTGTGCGAAATTTTCGTGGAGAGCCGCGTGTGTATAACTCTGCTTTTAGAGTGTATATTCGCGGTGCGTTTTTATTCGCTTCGCGTAAAATATTACGTAGGGAGGTTATATTTTAGTTATTTAGAGTCGGGGACGAACTAATGTTTCATCTTTATTTTGCGTAGACTTACAGATGAGGAAAATTATTATCATTTTTTAAGCTCTTTATGAAAGAGCTCGCGTTTTCGAACATCATCATTAAAACGGTAAGCTTTAATTGTAAAAAACTGCCTTGAGAAATGATTTTGTCGTCGATTTGCATTGTTGTTATTCTATATAAGGAATTCGAGTAGTTATTATTTGGTTTTAACTGATACATATTAGCGATTTTATACTGGATTTAAGGGCTATACATAGGATATCTTCACGCCATTAAGCACAAATGGCGCGAGACGTACCTAATAAACCATTAAAATTCAGAGCTCGTGTCTCGAGTTTAATAGCAGTTTCTTTTTCACGCCGCTTCACTATTAATTGGTGATTATTTTTATAGGGTGAAAAAAATTATTACCTGTCAAACTATAAAAAGCTTTGAGCGTGGTAATGCGCTTAGTTATTTCATTATACAGGAAATACGTGTTTTTCTACTTGTATATAATAAAGTATTAGAAGATACAGCTGCTTTTCGAATCGAAATAAAACGATTTCTGAAAATTGAGTTACCTTATATGTATAAAACAATTAAAACGAATACTAAAAAATTATATATTTTTATTAATTTTGATTTATAAATTTTCAAATATAATTTTTTCGTGTACAAAAGAATCGAATATTGTTTAATAAATTAATATTTCATAATGAATCACTGTACCTACAGATAAAATTCATATTGCTTCAAGCGTCTGATCGATTTTGAGTAATACTACTTAAATTATGTGGAGAAATACATTCGCATCTGTTGTTTTCCTATAACTTGATTAATAAAAATTCAATGAGTCTTATCATCATCTGCAAATAACTAATAGCAATTCAAATTTCCATAATCCCGAGGGCAACCATATTGTACATTAATAAACTGAAATCCTAATGGCGAATGATATAAGATTGCGTCTAAAAGCAAGAACAAGTCATATAAGGACTGGGGCAGCAGCAGCATCTCTGCACAGAAATTCCTCCTCACCTCGTGCGACACGCTCGAACGCCGCACCAGAATTTCCCACTAGCGCTTCCCTAAAACAACGCGCGCCACAGAGAGAGAGAGAGAGAGAGAGAGAGAGAGAGAGACAGAGAGAATACACATTGTCTTAAAATCACAAGCTGTAAACGAGCCCTCGCGGAAGAGAAAGGCAGCACAGCGGCTCCTACGGCGGAGTGCTTCCAAAGCAGAGCGACCGAGAGCGGATCGTTTCTCGCAGCCACGCGTACATAATCGCCCCAAGAAAAGCGCAAGGATACCTTACCGCACTCCCTCCTTACCTCCCCCATCTAACAAGAGCGAAAACTAAGTCTCGAGCCTCGGCTCCAGGCAGACGTTGGCGTAGTGACGGGTATAGAAGAAGACGCTGTAAAAGGATCATAGAAGCAGGAGCGGACTATATAGGGGAGGCTTCCTCCTCGACCTAATATAGACGCGCGCCCTTACGTATATATACATATATACATACACCTTTATACTGCAGGCGCAAGCCGATGCGCTCGACGCCCCGTGAATAATCGCGTCTCTCTCTCTCTCTCTCTCTCTCTCTCTCTCGCGAGTGTGGTCTCGATTTTGCGAAATTTCGCGTCGCTCCCGACCGCTGGACCGTGAAAATTAAATCAGCCGGAGAGCAGCACGCGCGGAGAATTGCGTTTCTCGACTTGGGCTAAGGAGGGAGGCGGCCGAGGGTAAAGCAAAGGAAAAAAAATATCCCCGCCGCGCTTCTTCTACATGCCGCCTGGATAGAAGAGCAGAGTTGTATCGCGTGCGCGAGGAATTTCATTTGGCGCTCGCGTTCCTTGAGTCGTGGCTTCATTAAAGAAAAATACATAAATCGTCCGAATGGTATAGGAGTAGCTGCTGCTCGGTTCTCGCGGCGGCCGGGGAATATTAAATTACGCGATTTCAAAGTATTATTACGCCGCTTTCTTTTCCTTTCTTGCGCGCTGGCGGGATGGTGAAGCGACTGGGGATAAGGGAACGAAGCAGCCGATGCAATAGGTATATATATCTGTGTATATAGGAGCTTGCGGTCTGGATCTGTATATTTTGTTGATGATTTTCACGTACTTGCACTCTTTCCGAGCCTCGCGCGGGCCATGTAAATTGCGATCGTGAGGGGCATTCTCTTTATTCTACCTTTGCTTTATTTCGCGTCTTTGAATTGCGCCAAAGTGCTTATCTTCCCTCTCTCGCGGTCTTTCTAATAATAAGAAATACGCACGACGGGGATTCGTTTCGCGTAAATTTCGATGCGGTACAGTGAACCTGGACCCTGCTGTACTATTTATCGGATGTATTTATGGATTTTACAGTTATTGCAATAAATGATATCGGTTTGAAAACGCATAAGAAAAGATGAAATATTATAATTAACTTATATTACTCTTAAATCAAGAGATTTTACAAGCATCGCAGTGGACGTTTGAAGGAATAAATAAAAGAACGAGTTGAAGCGATAATCTTACGCCGTCCAAGGACTCGTAGAAGGCGGTAGAACGAAGCTATAGAGTCACTGTAGATAGTCAGCAAAAGTACTTTTCAACGTATTGAACGAGAAGGAAAGATTTGAGGTTGATCTTATTTCAAAGTTTGTTATCATCCGGTTTCAATTTAAAAGTAATTGAATAATTTCCATCGGCTCTAAGTCTGACGGACGGTTTAATTAGTTTCGATTATAACTTTGAAATACAATCAATTCACGCGCCCGAACTGCTGCAGTCTTCCATTCTCCCGATAATGGCCAATAACAATCTTACTCCTATCTCGAGACGTATCCACGATAAGTCCATGCTGAATCTCCCTCTCTCTCTCTCTCTCTCTCTCCTGTTCCACTACATGAACCTTCTCACACGTCCATTCGTATCGCGTTCCCAACGAGCCACCTATCCTCGATATTTTTGCCTTCTCCATCGCGGAAGCTCAACCCTCGCACCGAAACAACTCAATCAACACCCTAAACACACACACACTCGTCGTATCGCATCACAGCAGCAGCAGTAGCAGCAGAGCTCTGGAATGGAGCCAATCGAAATCAGCAGTAGGACCGGCGTCGCGTCCGAATCAAAGATACTCACGCAAGCCGCTTGGCAGCCTCGCCGTACCATAGTATGTACAAGCTCGGCTCCATTTCCTCTCCTCTTTTCCACTCTGCACGCACTCCGTCTCTACACACACGCACACACCCACAGACACACACACAAGGGTCGCTTTGACGGACAGAGTTGCTCCGCCGCTGCAGCAGCAGCTCTTCCGATACACCCTATACACCTATATATATATATAAAGCTTTATACGCATGGGGCTATATAGAGGGTAGAGTGCGACGGCGGCGGCGGTGGCGGCTATCGATTCCCTCTACTCCGCGTATATACCTGGCCAAGCGTGCGCGGCGCGCGCGACGCTTCATAAAAGAGATATCCCGGGCGCTCGAGGAAACGCGACCTCGCGCCGCACATAAGAGAGAGAGAGAGAGAGAGAGAAAGAAAGGGATATAGATACGCTACGTGCGCGGCAGTGTACGTATGTATGTATATAGTGTGCTTATTGGTGAGCATGCAGCAGCAGCGTTGGCCGGTGTGCCGCTGCTGCCTCCCCCGAGCGAGACAGTCGTATGAGGCGACCCCGAGGTCGTTAAGTAAATGTACCCGACGGCGAAGAGTGCTCTCGTAAATCTCTCCAAGTACGTATTAAAATTCCTCCGGTGAAAATTCCAGCTCACATGCAGCTCGCAAGCCAGCCTCCCTGCGCCTGTGTCTGTGTGCGGTGCGTGCGTGTGTGTGTGTGTGTGTGTGCGCGCATATATACGAGCGGCCCGCGGAATTGCGTTTTCGCGGCGGTTCTCGAGGACCTACGCCCCCTATTCTCTACTGAGCGGCTGAGCCCTCGAGCGACAGTTCCGCGCGCCCCCTTCGCGCTCCTGCAGTACGTCTTATTTTCTTTTATTCCTGTCTATGCCGACCGGAGAATTGGTAAACAAAACGGGGGACGAAGATGTGTGCATGTGCACGCAGGGCCTGGGACGAGTGAGATTGGAAATGGAAATCGGCTGAGTTGTGGGCTTTTGAATTTTAAAGCTTTTCGGCGCGGGGGAAGAGGGACTCGCTGGAGAAAGTTGTCCGATGCAACGAGGCGAGGATCGATTTACTTTTTGGCGCTTTTGTGTGCGGCGCGATTTTGCGATTCGTCGGGACGAGCGCGCCTGTTGACTTTTGTTTGCTCGCTCGTGAAATTGTGGTTTGTCATTAATTAACGGGTACATATACCCGATACTCGGATTTTGCAAGTGTGTAATAATGCGCTTTGGCGCTGGTTCGATATGAAGTACTTATATTAAATTTAATATGGTTAATTAAAATATTATGTCCCCGGCCGCATAGAATGACGTTGATTGTTGAATTATATAATTGCGCGGCCCGACAAGTGAAAATCGTTTTTTTTCTTCCCTCGGAGACACATTTATCATCGGTTTACCTTACGCTCCCCGATATATTAAACTAACTACATGGCATGGAGAATTTCGAATATTTTGCTGAAATTATGGTTTCGAGAGCCGAACGAAATCCATAATACTATTTTAGCAAATCATCAAAAATTAAATTAAGCCGACAGACATGAAATGAGAATAAGCATGATGAATCGTTCGATCGATCAAAGCTGCATATCTGATTATATCTATATTGTCAAGAAGATATACTTGAATCTACACCTGCTGAATTAGCTGAATGAAAACAGTCTGGCGAATGCTAATGCCAACCTGAAATACCAAACTCCTACAGCGATCTCGCGGTGAATAATCAATTAGTTTTTTCTTCGCGCAGCGAAGCTTTCGTTGAACGAAAAAGCAGAGCAAAAGAAAACCGAAAGAGAAAGAGAGAAAGAGTAGCTTGTGGTCCGAGGTAAAGAAAGAATACGTAGGAAGGAAAGAAGAAAAAACGAACGAAGTTCTCTCGCCGGATAAAATGGAGAGGAAGCGAGGAGCATGGATTAAGATGGATAGTCGAGCGAGGAGAATTAAAAGTGGAAGCGTGAGAAATACTTAATGAAGTGGTAATTAGAAGGGGGTAGGCGGATCAGAAGTCATAAGCTCGCCTAGGCTTAAGGGGGTCGCGGAATACAGGCGCTGAGATGCGAGAGAGAGAGAGAGAGAGAGAGAGAGAGAGGGAGAGGAAAAGAGGGAGGAAGAGAGAGAGAGAGAGAGACAGAGAGGGACAAACAATCGCGTGCGCATGGACGATCGCGATGGACGACGACGAGGACGATGCAACAATTGAAAACGAGACTTTGCTGGGATTTAAAGCTGTACAGTGTATACCTACAGTTGGCCGCTGACAGGGGGAATTCATCGGAGTTTTATTTTGACCTGATACTGCCGCGCGTCTTCCCTTTCCTTACGGACCAATGACCCTTAGACTGGGGAGTTTTAAAACTCAGTCATCTCGCAAAATGGCAATTTTACCTGAAACCCTATATCGATCGACACATTCGTTGAAATTCTAAATGGTATTGTAAGCAGTCTTTTTCCATTTATCTTTAAAAATTAATAATAATAAGTACATTTGCAACTGCAACTATTAAAAAAAAAAGTAAATAAATATAAAGACAATACAAAATGGTCAATAAAAGCTGCAGTATAGAAAGATATAGTCCCCCCCATCCCCCCGTATCCCAATATGTCAGCGTTGATTTGGAAAACGTAAATTAAGGGAAACAGATTCGCGAAGGGAGAGACTTTAAACTGATTGGAAGCAGCGTGGATGATGAAGAAAGGGGGAAATAATTAAATTTCACAGGGCGCGCACAGTTACTGTCAAGGCTTTCGGGGGGCGAAAGTGAGCGCAGCGCGGCGCAGGCCAAAGTTTTAAACCTCGCGCGTATATGCGCAGCCCCATGATATTTACGAAAATAAATCCCTATAATTAATTGCATCAAAATTGTCAGCTCGAATTCTCGTTTATTACGCGCATAATAATGCGTATAATATAGTAGATTTCCAAATGAGTCGCGAAAACAGAAAAAATAATGCACTAATGCAGAACGACGCAAATGCATCGCGAATTAATGTAGTGTGTGTGTGTGTGTGCGTGTGTGTGCAGGGCAGCTGCGCGAATGGTTAATGTAAATTTACCCTGATTAATTGATGTATAATCCAGACGCGGTGAATAACAAACGGAAAAAAGCAGGAAAAAAAGTACGAATTAAAAGATATGCTCTCGCGCGCGAGTGTGTGTCATAAAGTGAAATTCTTTTTACGGTCGAACGTAAAAAAAAACACGCGCGGCAATTTTTCCGGGGGAAAACATCGAAAAGCTCTTTCCCGGCCTTGCGGCAGTACTAAAATCGCGCAAAAAGTATAATTGAAAAGCGTCCAAAACGGAGAGAGAGAGAGAGAGAGAGAGAGAGAGATAGAGAGAAAGGGGGAGTGGAGGGGAAGCGGAAAAATAAGAGGAATAGAGGTAGGGGTTGCCGGGGCCAAACAAGCCACAAAAGGCGGCGTATAAAAGCGTAAAGAAAAAAGCCGTGAGCGAAGGGTCTGCGGCCTCTTCTCTCGTAAAAAAGCGAATTTTAATTTGCCGGAAAAAAAAAGAAGGAGGAATAAGTAGACGTAGAAGCGGAAAATCAAGCGATGGGGAAAAAAGGAGCCGCCGACACCGCCGCCGTCTTAGTCGCCACACTGGACAAGTAAAAGTGAAGAAAGCGCTTCAGACGGTTAAGGAAGAAAGAAGAGTGCGCGGGAGGGTAGAGATGGAAGAGCAGCTCTCGGTGAAAGGCCGGAAGGCGGGGGAGGAAGCTCGAACGAGACGGTACGAGACGAGAATATCGCATATCCACGATATTCGTCCGAAAAGCCTGGCAGACCAAGAAAATAGGAAGTGGGGAGGGTGAAACACGAGCGAGCGAGAGAGAGGGAGAGAGAGGGAGAGGGAAAATAAAAGAGAGATTTAGTAATGGAATGAGGGAAAGAGTCAAGAAGAGAGATTATATATACGTGAGGCATTCTATCTAAAGTGCTCCCGCAGCCAAGATACGTGGCACTGATGAAAATTCGGACATGCTCCACTGCTCAAAGCACTGGAAAATAGCTCTTATTTATCTTCCTCTTATATATATTCTTTCTACATTGATTGCATCGTATTCCATCGCGGCATTTTAATTTATACACTTTATACCGAATATCACGTCTGGCGCCGGGCTCAACAAAGTGTTTGATAAATAATACCGATAGCGATTCCGTTCGAATTACAAATTAATTCCCCGCGCAGCTAATTCCTCCACCTCTTTATTCCTCCGCACTTTCTATTTCAGCGGGTCTTTTTGTATTTTCTCACGTCCAAGCGCCCCTTAACGCAAGACCGAAGGCCGCGCTACGTTAGCCGAACCGTCCGCCCGCGCCGTGGGGTTTCGCCCTTCTGATCCTCCATTAGTAGTCGGGCTCCCCCATTCCCGCCTCGTGCACTCGCGTACTTTCTACGCAACCTATACCCCACTTTAAATGCAGACGGAGCATGGCCGTCGGTTCATGCCGTATTATACATGTATACGTATATACACGCATCTACAGCAAGACGACGGCGCTATAAGTCATTCCCCAAGTGGAAATTTTAATATTTTATAACTCCTCGTGGGTTAACAACTTTTTTTTTCTAGCCTTAGAATGCATTAGCTATAGAAACTGTATACACTGCTCGCTTGAGAGAAGTTCATAATACTATGGATCGTCGATTCTAAATACAAAATTTTATTATTTCATAAGAGATGTATTTTATGCCTTTATTGGTTTATTGCGAACGTTGATTTCTTGCAATTATTATTATTAATTATTACTATACATAAATGGTATGAAAAAAATATGCTCAATAAATTTCATAATTAATTAAATCTACTTAGTATACCTTTTTAAAGCCTTTCGTGCATTTCAATTGAATGATACAATTTAGAAAGTACAATACTTAATGCATCAGTCAACCGAAGAAGCAAAGCTTATCAATTGTATGCAAAGTACAGGCTTGCGGGCGAAATCTGGGAAAAAGAAAATGTTGAAAAGGAATTCCATCCACGCGATATATACGGGACCACTCGACGTGGAACTCCTCGCGTATAATATGACAAGTCAGAGTGGGGAGGTAAATAGGAAGGATCGCGGTATTCTCAGCCGGAGTGTAGTAGAAGAAGAAGAAGATGACGACGGCGGCGGCAAGAGCATGCACGCGATATCCTCGAGGATTAAACGGACTGGAGGGATGGACACGAGCGAAAATGTCTGTGTGTGGCTGAGAAGAAAGGCATTGCGTGTATGTGTGTGTGTGTGTGTGTGTGTGTGGGTGTAGGTCCAAAGGCTCGCCGTCAGAAGAGATTCTTAATACCACGAATTCCAGGATAGATGGTTCACGCACGACCTAACATCCTCCGCTTCGTCCTTCCCCTTTTTTTCTTTTTTTTTTTGTTATTTCCACTCACTCCACTTTCTTTTCTTGCTTCTTTCATTGTCCACTGTTAGCTGTCACTTCTTTGTTTTTTACTATCGCTGCTACATGCGCGGTGGGCATGCTGTACTTTTTTTAAACAATAGTGTAACGGTATTGATGTAATATTGAAGTATATTGTGAAAAATGTTAGCGTGTATAGGTCGATTTCGTTGTTGCAAAACCCAAATGGTACTCGGGAAAGAATAGAAATTTTCGGAATTGTTTTTAAAGTCATTCGTGCAATTGGATTTTTGAATAAGAACAAATAAAAAAAATTAGTTTTATAAAAATATTCCCGTGGAAATTGCTATTATTAATTCTCTGTATCGATTCCCAATTCAGTTTGAGATTAATCGAAAATACATTGATTCGATAACCTAGCTTCGTACAAAGCAAAAAACGAATAAAAGGTTTAATTTTATAATAATATATTTCCGTAAATCATTATTATTAATTGCTCCGTCTCGATTTCCAATTAAATCATATAGCACACTATCGCTTCTACGTACGAGATACATATATGAAGGATCTCGAGTGAAATTTCATGCAGTTCTCCTCCTGCGTCCGACGAATCAATAGCACCGATCGATATACACACCCGATTCCTATAGAACAAAAGGTGTCCACTTTATTACCCACGATTCCTCCGGTCGCGCTAACGAATTCAGGCCAATCAATCAAGCTCTAATATCGTCCGCATCGTTTTCCCCGGCCAGCAGTTCGCTTCTTTAATCCCCTATTAATCTAATGAAAGCATCGACATCGCCGCACACGGCCAAATTCATTGTTTATCCTGTCAATATTGATTGCCATATTCCGCCTCCTAAAACACGACACACGAGCATTTCGCCGAGATCTCATAGATGGAGAAACAATATATATATACAGACGCCTCGGGGACACTATACACGCGCGTGTGTGTGTGTGTGTGTGTGCGTTTGTGTGCAGTCTCCCTCGGCATCGCTCAGTCAGCCGAGCGTAACCCCAGTGCGCCACCGCACCGACACACGCCGCCTCTGCCGCTCCGACTAGCTCTCACATAAGCACTCCCCGCGCTCGCACTCCCCGAAAAAGAGCCTGGCTCGAATGAGAGAAAGAACCGAGGGGAGGGGGGGGAGGGGAGGATTTGCTCTCCCGCGCTCTCGCACTCGGTTGGGCCAATTAGGGAAACAACAAAAAACGACTACTGGCGCGCGGGGGTGAAAACATTTTTCTTGTTTCCGGGGGGAGGGGAGGGTATAGGGGAAGAGGCGGCGAATTTCGGCCTTATGTGCCACGGAGAGTCCCTACTTTCGTGTCCCTGTAGTTGGCGCTTCAAGGAACCGCGAAGTGGAAGGATTTTTCCTTCTTTATTCGCTCTCGTTTTTTCTTTCCCTCCCACTGCCCCTCCTCTCTCTCTCTCTCTCTCTCTCTCTCTTTACTTCCGGGAAGTGGCCGAAAAGCAGGTCGAGGCACGGATTTTCTCGTTTTCGTCACTCCACCCACTCGAGGCCGCCGACTGCTACTACTACAACTACTACTACTACTACTACTACTACTACTACTACTACTAGTAAGAGAGCTGACACAAGAGAGGAGAAGCAGAGAGACGTAAATGCGCGACGCTACGTTACGTTTCCTGCGGCTTTGCCACTTGGTAATGCTGTTGGCCCGTGTGTGTTGGCGAGTGGATTTCGTCGTTTTCGCGTGATTGAGTTTCGGACGCTGCTACGCGCGGACACGACTGTATACCGTTGGATTCCTACTTTTGCCGCCTGTCTGGGAGGGGGGGACGATACGAGTTAAATTCTTGCCTCTTTTTTCTCCCTTTCTCATCTGCTTTTGTACTGTACAGCTGTAGAGTTGGACCGCGCGAGTGTGTTTAAAGGCGATTTTTCACTTTGAGAGGATCACCGCTCTCGCGCAGACGTTTTTTTTGTTCGCTACAGCAGGGACGCGCGGCTGCACCTTTGTAAGCGAATTGCCACGATTATCGTTCGTGCTCTGCAGAGGTCCGATCGATATAGAATATATTTAATTTTACCGCGCGTTTTAAGGGAATTTAAAGAATTTCATTTGGCACGGATGTATTCGATTCGTTCCACATTCTATATGCAACGATCGAAACTAAAATACTCCGTAATCCCGAATACAATGCAGGTTTGTATTATTTCAAAAGCTTCCCTCTATAAACAAGTTAATATTCCGCGCTTAATACGTCATTTCATCTCGTTTCGCGGAATTCTAGTTCATTTTCGATTCCCTGCGATAATTGTATATTACAGCGTTATTAGTAACATTCGGAACGCTTTGACGCCTATACAGGCACGTAGAGTCTAAAAGATCGCAGCTAAAGAGAGTATAGAGCAAATGCATTAGTGCCCTAAGTATATAACTTGTGAGGCAAGAGTTTGTCCAAAGCCCGGCCGACCTGCAAAGTTTATTAATTAATCTGAATTTACTCACACGCCTATACTTACGACAGTTTGAAAGTGCCGAGGAGATATCGTTAAACTGGCTATAAACAACACACAGAGACGCGAGGAAAGTAACGCAGCCTGGAGATTCGTTAATTGTACCGCTGGCTCATGGCAGCAGACGAGCTGGCTCATGGCAGCAGTGCCGAGTGTGAGTGCAGTCCTTGAGGACAATACGCCGTATAGGCTAGTTGAAGCTTAAGAAACAGTCTTCCGTGCACATTTGCCCGGACTCATTAGTATAATATTTCGGTTCTGCGAATAAATGGGATTGATGTTTGTAGAATTGCGAGGTAAAAAAGGTAACAATAAATAGGTTAATTGATTGTAATAATTATTGCACTCGGGAAACGAAATAATTAATTAAGCATTAGAAACGTTGATTTATAGTTGCAATATGGTAAATGCATTCTAGGAATTGTAACGCAATATTGTTGCGTTTTATTATGTACAAGTACGATGAATAACGGTAGAATGTGCGGTCAACTAATAACGAAGTTATACACTGCGCAAAATTACAATTTAGTTCACTTCTCAAGTTTGTACAAATATCAATTTACGTGCGGGCCGTACCGTAAGCTATACTTTTCCACCGCTACTCGCACGAATGTTTATCATAATACGCAACTATTATTAATATCGTCGTTATTAACATCAATTATTATTGCAGGCATCCGCGCATCCGTTGTTGTAACGAATTAGTTGTATATTTCGATGTATGCAAAATTAAGTCTAATCAAGCGTTATACGAGCTGTTCTATATTGCATTCAATGTTTAACATTCGAATTCATGTAATACCAAAACTAATTTTCGGTCTTTCCAGGTACACAATGTCTCATAAATCCAGAGACATAAATTGGATCTCTCTATATAACAAAGAAAAAAATTCGTGCGTATGCAATTCAATGATTCCGCGAATCTTTGCAGGCCACACATGAAAGATTGTCAATAATCAAAGTAAGCCCTAAAATTGTAAAAGCCCACAAAGACATGGTCGACGGTTAGATAAAACTGTATAGAGGACCGATCGAGCGCGATAATTAGCCCAGGCTCGTACAGCATTAGCTCGCAATCAACACAATTATTCGTCGAAATATCATGGTCGAGGTAAGCTTATGCTACATAATAAATTACTCGTGTCTCTGGCTGCGCGTACGCGTGTGTTTAGCTCGCTCGCTTTCCTGCGCGCCGCACTGCTAGCACTAAATTCATCGCCGCGCGCCTCCAATAATGCCCCGGTTAATACTACATACCGGTGGCAGTAGTGACAGCATCAGCAGCGGCTCGGTGAATTTTAAAATAAATAATTTACTCGTTTCCACCAGCCGCGCGCGCATCCCAATTATGTATATACATTTATACAGTTTCGATCGAACGATGGCTCCGCGCACCAGATCAAAGCGAGAGACGCCACCTCTTTCCCATCTCTGCGCGCTGATTCTTTCTCAGTGCCGCTCTGGACACGCGAGCGCGTCATGCAGCCGGATTAAACGGGTTATACGGCCAAAATTATTCCGGTAAACGCAATAAATTCAACACGCGTGCGTCTGCGCGCGCGTATCTGTGTGCGGTACGCGAGAACAGGATCGCGTTGGTCGGGACGAACGATGCGTGCGTGCAGCCCCCGAAATTCCTGTAAACGCGATATATTCCTATGCATCATCGGCAGTGGCAGTCGCAGCCGGTGAAATTCTCTCTAACGGACTCGCGGCGGTCGCAATAAGCCCCGATAATGCCCGAAAATACACCGAAAAACATTACAGCCGCACGCGTGCGCTGCGCACCGAAGCGCGTAATCCTTATAATGTTTGTTTTGTTGCAAGGGGCAAGCGCGGGATTATCGAGCTATACCGGTGAATCGAACGCGAGTCTATGTATGCGCGATGCAGAAAAAGGCGCGAGAGTTGCAGTGCACGTGTGTGTATATATATTTCGATTTTCGTCGAATGCTGCCGAGGGTTATTGGGTGGCTGGCGCGATTCAATGTCCCAGATTCGATTTTCGAGCGGTTGGAAGATGATGATTTATTTATGGGGTATGTGTGTGGACGAGACGACGAGCTGCGAACGGATTCAATTGATTTCTTGGCTGAAGGGCTTCTCTCTCTCTCTCTCTCTCTCTCTCTCTCTCTCTCTCTCTCTCTCTGTATGTGGAACAAGTTCGTTGTGCAATTTTTGAAATTTAATCTTAGGTTTTTGCTACTTTGTGCGCGGGTTGCGTTGAATAGGAAGCATTTATGTATTGCAAAGAAATAAAGAGGCTAGATATATACTTGGTTAAGGCAATTGTTTCGTGGCTCGTGTTATGCTTTGTTTATACATCTCTAGCGCAAATTTTTTGCTTTGGCTGCTTTGCATAAGCACAGAGATAATAATGAATGAAAGAATAAATAAATAGTATGTCTCTCTTACATGTACTCCTAGTTTTCGATATAGTCAAATAGAATATCAAAGGAATTTTTCCTACTCTCAACTTAATTAATATTCAGTATAATCCAAAACTGCGCTTCTCATTTGTTAAATAGAAAAACTTTTAAAATAGGTTTAGTTATTTGGAAGTATCATTACACTAATATATATGTTAGTGAGTGACAAATATTACATCTTCTAATAATCTTTTATAATCCAAACCAAAATAAATAAGAACAATAATTGATAGCAAGAGAATCAGTAAACATACGCTCAAATTTTTACTAATTATTTGAAGAAAATTTAATATTAATTATCGAATGCATCAAAAGTTTATCAAATGCACTTTATCAGTGTTCTAATTTTTATGATAAATATTTTTACGGCTTTTCTTGACACTATTTGCTCCCCGACAGTGACTTGAAAAAATACATTTGCAAGTTTAATCCCGTATTTGTCTTTGCGACTTACGCAGTATTGGGTCAAAGCAAACAAAAACAAGATTCTACAGAATAAACGTTTTCGCGGAGGGGTATCAAAATAAAAGATCCCTTTATCGTATACGTAAAAAAATCCCTTTTGCACGATGCTACGTTCCGTGTGTAGCTTGCGCAGACAAAATAAATAGAGGAAATTCTTCTTCTGGCAACTGTGGCGGTGTGTCTTTCCTAGCAAAATCAATTTGGTGCAACGTTTAAATACGCCGCTGCACTTTTCTTTACTCCTCGGCAATGTTATTTTCTTGTACCCCCATGTATTTCAATTTGAGTTTTCCGATAATAGAATTAAAGACAAAGGGCGTCGAAACTACGAATCGACGTATGAATTAATAATTTTTAATTAATTCGCAGGCCTCGGGTGCAGCCGAATCAATTATTTAGTTTCGGATACTGTTTATTACAGAAGCATTTATAAAGCGATATAAGGATCTGCTAATAATAATGTGTTGTACATTATTGTTATTCAATTTTCATATTAAAATGAAGCGATAAATTATTCGGCGCGGTAGCTAACCGAATGTTTGGTTAAATTAAAATAATCAATCGCAGAGTTTCAATTGAATTCTGGATGTTTCGAGATTTATATATCCGCTAGAATTCATTGCTATATTGAAAATAATGAGATTCAAACAATCTGCTCGCATAATTACATTGTTGCTCTTCTGCACAATGCCCATCTTAGATATATATCATTTTATTGAAAAGGGTCGATGGGAATTGATGGAGATATCAACCAAAGAATAAATAATTATTCGCTTTATGGATAAGATTATAATTAAACTATTTAAATTAACAGAGCCTGTCCGAAGTTAAACAGTTTTTTAATTAAATAAAACCAGTTTTAATTAGAAATTCCTTTCATTCTCAGACTGTAATGCTCATTTTTATTCTTGGGTTTGCAAAGTACATACAAGTTAGGCAAGTATAAACTATTTTCATTATAAATATAAATTCATCTTTCAATAATTAGATAAAATTAATTTAATTAACGAATATTTGATTTCAGTTTCACTTGAAAAAGTAGTTGCAAGAGCAAAATAAATAGCTTAAAACATGTATACATTATGTAAATAAATGCACTTGATACAAGTCTCATGTCGCAACACCAGCCATTCGAGTAAATTTTACTTGCTCAACAAACAGTAGCATGTAAATCTACTAAATTCGCAATTTAATTTCAAGTATAATTACGAATTCATCAAAATAATATTCATTAAACGAAATCATCCAAAGCACTTTCAGCACGATGGCCGTTACATAAATTTTCCTTTACGATGATAAACAAAAGGTTCTCAAAAACTATAACCCAATAACCGTCAGATATTTTTCTACCGAAAACCAAGTTATTTTTAACCATCGACCTTTTTGCACAACATCGAAATACACAAAGAAACATTTCAGTCTCGCTCGTAACCCAAAAGAGAGTTAGTATCTCGAGCAGAAAATAATTTCGCGGCATAGCGTTCTGGTTCACGTAGCAATGAGAGAAACATGCGCGGCAAAGAGAGAGAGAGAGAGAGAGAGAGAGAGAGAGAGAGAGAGAGAGAGAGAAAGGGAACTGCTGCTGCTGTATGTCTGAAAAATGTTCGACTCAGTGAGCTGCGGAATAAACAGGAATTCGCGGTTGTGTATCGTCGCTGACTACCCCTACTACGCTCATAATGCGCTGCACGACGAGTCTCGCTTCATTAAACGAGATATATACTCCTAGCCCCTCGATAGACCTGAACGTATACTCCTTGATCGATTCCCGTTGTCTCGCTCCTCACGTGGCAAACACAAAATCCTATATATACCTATATCTCTCTTTCTCTGCCACACACGTCTTATGGTCGCGCACCACGATATTTTTGTTTATATCGAGGGCAGACGTGAGTAACCCAGGTGTGCGCGGTGAGAGGTAAGAAGAAAAGAAAGAAAAGAAGAGGAAAGAAAAGGAGCTGCTCATACCGACGCAGTGCGATCCGTCGGTGCAGATCGTCCAGGTCGCGGCGTTGGTGGCTCGCCTGCACACGGCCGCAGTTCTCCTGCAGTGGGCTGCTGCTGCTGCTGCTGCTGCTGCTGCTGCTGCTGCTACTACTGTTCTTCTCCCTCTCGCTCCTCGCTCCTCACTAGCCATTCTCTCTTTTCTCTCCCCTTGCCACCTACTGGCCTCCTCTCTCGATCTCTCTCTCTCTCTGGCAGCAGCGTTATTACCCCGGCGTGTGTGTGCGTGCGTGTTGCTTCTGCACCTGCAGCGATGTAGTAACCGAACTCTATATGTGTATATATGTAAGTCACACTATTGGATCTCGATCGAACTGTCAAGCGATCGTCACCGGCATATCACATTGTCGTCGTCGCCGCTGCTCCCCACGCAGGAACGAGTTCGAGAAACGAATCGGGGAAAACGCGCACTTGTGTATATATATATATATATATCTCGAACTGGGAACTTTTCCTCTCCGCAGGAGCGGCAGCAGTGCACGATATACGCGGCGGCAGCGTTATTGTTGTACGGCTAGAAACTCGGAATAAGCGCGCGCGCGAGCGCGGCAGGACGGTGTTATTCGGAGGACTTGATTCCGATGCACACCGTGATACTGAGCGCACGTACCCGAGAGCGGCACCAGCGCTGGCCTCAGCATCTCTCTCTCTCTCTCTCTTCCTCTCTCTCTCTTTCTCTCTCCCTTCCGCAACTTCCCCCACCAGCGCTCTGCTACACTACCGGGTAACCTGTGCTCCCTCTCTCTCGCTCCCCGTTGCACGTCTGGGCTAGCTCTGCAGGGTAGGTTCGCAGGAAGAGAGAGAGAGAGAGAGAGAGAGAGAGAGAGAGAGAGAGAGAAGAGTAGAGCAGAGAGCGGTACAGGATAGCCGTGCCGCCGAGACGGAGGCTGGTGGTGGGATCGAGCGCTGAACGGTTCGCACTGCGCAGGACCCGCGCACGCAGCCTCCGGACCGCGCGCGAGACGCTGAATTCACCGAGAGAGACAGAGAGAGAACGAGCGATTACTATATATACAGCGATGGAGAGTGAGAGGGAGAGAGAGAGAAAAGGCAAGTCAAAGGGGTGCAGAGGAGAATGCCGGAGCGAGAAAAACAGTGGTAGAGAGAGGGAGGGAGAGAGAGAGAGAGAGAGAAGGACAGCAGAGTTGTGGATGGGAATATCGGTGCAGGAGGAGTAGAGAGAGGGATACAGAGTCAAGTGGAATAGAAACCCTCGAGAAGAGCGAGGAATCGAAATGTGGATATGAGCGGGTGATAGTGGCGCCCGAGTGTGGAACGGAGAGCGAAAGAGAGAGAAAATGGAACAACAATGACGAGAAGAAAGGTGGCTATACCGAGAAAGTGTGTAGCTGCAGTGTAGCTCGGGATATAATAGGAAACAAGAAGAGAGAGAGAATGGAAGTATAAATATCGTTGAATTAAGAGGCAGAGAGAGAGATGGGAGAAAGGAACAATGACCTCCGAGAAAAATGTTGCAACAAGACGAAGATAGAGGAATGGAACAAAAGGGGTATAGAAAGAAGGAGATGGAATGTATACAAGACGCGGGGCTGAGACTGTGAAGGGTAAATAAGTATAGAGGTAAGAAGACGTAGCATAAGGAAGATGGGAAATCAAGGTTGGCCGACGAAAGATAACAGAGGCAAAGAGAGAGGACGGATAGACAAAGGCAAATATGTATACAAGAACAAGGAAGGTTAATATGTACTTCGAATCAATTATTGCATTATGAGCGCGGCCTTACGCGATGAAAAGGGGGTAAATGAATAGGAAATAGGGGGAGAGGAAAGAATGGGTCTAATGAACGAGGGATGCGGGGGAGTAGTCGTTTATCCATTCAATTAGTGCTAATGTAATCGAGCGAGGGCTTGATTCACGAGGATATTATCGAGAATCGGTAGACGGAAAGAAGTTTTGACTGCAATCCTTGCATTATTAATCGCTGTAGGTGCAACTTAACTACTTCAGATATATAATTTTGGCTAAATTTTCCTTATACCGCTACTAATCTGTGAATTGAAATGATTTTTCATAAGTCGACTTTTTTAACAAATAGAATAAGCAGTAAATCGTTACCGAATAAGGGCTTTACATCTCGCGTATAATATAACCAACGCATTCTGTATACCAGAAGCTACTTTTTAGTTCCGAGAACGTAAGTACTTTGCGGTTTCTGCGAATAATTTTTGCGCGAGTAACGCAAATGACGAGCGAAACTACAAAAATGCCGCACTCAAACGTTTTGTACAGCGAACGGTATAAGCCCCGAATTAAATTTAACAAGGAAGTTTTACCAAATAATTTACATCGTCATGAAAAAAGTTGTACACAAATGGCAAAACTAGTAAAGAGTACACGCGATGAAAACGTATTCATGGTATAGACTGAGAGAAAGGGAGAGAGAGAGAGAAGCGAAGAAAAGGAATAGAAAAGATAAATAAAAACGGAGAGAGACAGAGAGCACACACACACGTCGAAAGGAGAAAAACAAAGGTCTCTAAATGGGAAAAGAGCGTAAAAGTAGGATGTACACACACACACACATACACAGGAGAAAAAAAGAGAATAGCGAGAGAGAGAGAAAGAGAAAAAGTCAATTGAGTGCGGCAGAAAACTATCAGAGATGCATGGGGTTAAAGTGTGTTTGTACTTGCGTTCGCGCGCGCGGCTTCGGATCTGTATTTGTCCTATTACTACTTAAAGTTCAGAGAGAAAGAGAATGAGAGGAATAGGGAGGGGGAAGTGCATTGCCTATCATTGTCTCGCTTTCTCTATCTCTCTCTCTCTCTCTCTCTCTTGCTCGACACACACTTTTCTATCTCTGTTTGTATCCACCTCGGCGCAAGAAGCAGAGCGGAGCGAAGATTCACATCGCACGCTCGCCCGTTATATCCCCTCAACTACATTTTTCCCTATATCCCTGAACATTCAAAGTTCTTCAAATAAACAGCATTAAACGTCGTGATACGACTCGATGTGCGCGCTTGTGTGTGTTGTAGCGATGTTACCAAACGAAGGCCTCGTTTGTGCTCAGCTCGGAGTTTGCATGTCTTGTCTGTGTGTGTGTGTGTCTGTATGTGTGTGTGTGTGGAGTGAAAGCGAGAGGGAGCGCGTGTGTACAGGTGATTAATCGGGTGTAGTTGTAGGACGTAGGATGAATTAGCGCTCGTGTAAGCTCTCGAATCCTTGCGAAGCATCCCCTACCCCCCATCTCCCCTTCTATTTATACGCGTGTATATAATATAACGCGTGTATATAGATATATATATATATATATATAGCGGGCGGGGTGGTTTCGGCGAGTTTCGCGACTACAGTCGTATTACAATCTCTGTAGCGAAGACTTTCTCTCTCTCTCTCTAATTTTCTCCTCTCCTCGTCCCTCTCTTTCCCTCCCCGATTCCTTTTCACATCGTTACGTTTACCTTCTTATACACGTACCCTTTTGTTACGCTTTCCTTTTTGCGCCCGCTCTATAATTTCCACGCATATATCGCACTTTTATCAATAATTAACCTCTCGCTATACCTGTATATGCATATAGGCGTGTGTATAAACGCAGGAAGCGAGGACGCGTCTCCTCCCCTGTTCGTTCCGGTCAGTCGTTATACCCATCTATATACATGCGTAGAGGAGGATGCGCGAGTGCACACGCGGTGCGTTGTGTCGAGGTATATCTACGTGCAGCGATGCCCATCGTGCGCACCACCGACCCTCCAGTCTTCACACGCCGATCCGCAGAGCCTCGCTTCTTACCTACCCTGTCTAGTGTGGGTATATATATAGCTTTGCATGCCACGACGGCTTCGTAGCAGTCCGCCGTACACATTTACGGGATGACGGATATCGTCGCTGAAAGCTCCACCGGAACACCCGAGTTCCGGTTCTCTCGCACCCTCTCTCTCTCTCTCTGAGCGCAGCCGAGCTGCTCCCCATGCCTCCTTTCATCGACGCTGGAGCTGCTGCCGCTGCTGCTCTTCCGTCCTCTCCTCTCCCTCTCTTGGCTGCGTTGGCTCGCAGTCGCCCCTTATACACTGGCATTAGCCAAGACGCGCGCCGCCTCTAGACGAGTGGCTGTTGTTTAACTTTTGTCAACGATAACGCTGATTTCGCTCGTTAGGCGAGCGAGCGAGCGGTGAAGGGATGGATGGGGGAGGGGGAGTGACTTTAATTTCTAGCGAGATGAGCGATGAACTCTTGGCTCTGTTTACCTTACGTTTCTCGACGACTTACCTTTTTTCTCTCTATCTTTCTCTCTCTCTCTCTCTCTCTCTCTTTGCTCTTCTAATGCACAATTCCAACATGTTAATCAATTAACGATTTCGAGCGTAGGATATAGAGTTGCTTTTTGGATGAAGGACTGAAATTGAAATAGTCGCGGCGCGCGTGGTAGCTGCACCCGGCAGCGGAGCTAAGTGCATTTTTGAGTTTACAAAGGTTTACAATAGCTCTCTCTCTCTCTCTCTCTCTCTCCCTCTGTGCGCTAATGAAGCGATTCCTCTTCGAAGCCAAGGTTCATTTTGCTTGAAAATGATGCTAATTAGACTTTCCAGATATAGTCCGCGGGTATCTACAATTTTGTTGGCAAACTACCAGCGTAGGAGAGAGGATCGAGCTGCTACTACTACCTCCGCCGCCGCTGCTGCTCCTCGATAGTTTATCATATTTACAGTAGTGCGCCACGTGATAAGCGGAGGTGTGCGCTTCTGTACGTTTCAGTATCGCATTACCTAGTTTGTAAGAAAGCACAGATGAAAACCTATAGTTATTAGCATAGTCAGCATATTAACCTGCGGATAAAAAACAATGAGTCATTTCGAAAATTGATTAAAGTGTAGCACAAAAGCTGCAGAGAGTTGACGATCAGAATCTACATTCTGTTTTATCATCAATCGCTTCTGCACGACTTGATTTACGGTGCCATCATCCAATTCAAGACACGCCACCGCCAAGACTATAAAGAACAGGCAATCGAAGCGGTTCACCTTGTCCACGAGGAGAAAAGAAACGCAACTAAAGCTCGATCTCGACTCGCTCGCAGCGTAAAAGGGGCCGAGCGCGTTCGCTCCGTATATATATATAGAAAACGCTGCGTACACCTTACGCCCTCCACCCGGTGCAACGTCGTATTCTCGATCGATGCTTCCTCTCTCCTTCTCTCTCTCGCTACTCCTCTCTCTATCCTATCTTTCGCATCTCGAGCTCCAACGGCCACACGTACACGTATACATGCGGTTCCGCTCATCATGCGGCTTTGCAGCGGATGTTTCCTTGCTCGCGTCGCTGACTCGCTGCCTCTCTCCCACTCTCTCTCGCTCTCTATCTCTCCTTTTGCGTCCCTCCGTATATACGCGCGCCTCGCTACTCCACCGCTCCACCGACCGGTAAAGAGAGATAGAGAGAGAGAGAGGGAGATGGACGATCCTCGAACCGAAGAGTAGCGAAGGCGGGGGTGGGGGGTAGGATCGTAATTACGAGAATTGAGTGCCATTAAGGCCCGAGACGCTGAATTTTCCATTGCTGATGAGGGCAAAACGCGAGCGAGCGTATACATGTATATATAGTTGACGGAGTGAAGATCCGCGCGGGACACGGCTGCGGCTGCTGGATATTTGGAGAAGGGAAATTTTAAGAGACCGACGAGAGATAGAGAGATGGGAACGCATCGATGGGGATAATCGCGGGGAGGATGCGATGACGAGTGGCGAAGGGTGAGCGTTATTTCGTATGTGTGCGCGCGGGACGAGTGGTGCAAAGCGATACATGCCCCGTTGAGCAACTAATTGAAGTCCCGGCCATTTACTGCGTGCAGCTGCACTATATATATATGAATGCAACGGTTTTCAGCTTCGCTTTTATTACCGAGATCGACTAGTGGCAATTCTTATCGAGTTATAAACACATTTGTTCAGTTGACGCATTTACTCATGATTAATTGGACTTATTCATTAATCCTTATTGTATCTATTCTTTCACAAGATACATAATATATTTTGATAAAATTCATCGGATGTACTGCATTGAACGTTAGTCAAAAGTTTGCCACAGCTTTCTCTCTTGTGGCAAGACAAACTTTCAGCTACTTCTGTTATACCGCAGCCAAAAGATACTCCTCGCTCGCGTGCACACGCGTTTAACTGGATTTCTATATACGCGTATTATAATACTACGCAAGACCTTATAGGCAAGCCCGTATATATATATATATATAAGCAGCGCATGCGTCCAAAGCCGCGCGCGCTCGAGCAACAGAAGACTGAGAAAAGTAAAAAGCGAGCAGCAGCAGCAGCTCCGTTAAAACCCCACCCCGCGGGCGTTTTCTTTACGAAATTACATACTTCAAGACCTTGGCCATATTTCCGTTTGTGCGCCAGATTCTTGTTATATAATTTTCAAGCGAAATGGAACTCACGAGCCTTATATAAAGGGGGAATTTCTGTGGTGAAAAAAAATTCTCCCGCGCACCTCTGTAAGCAAACTGTTACTCTTTCTCTCTCTCTCTCGCTTTCTCGCAGCAGCAAGAGCTTCGGCCATTGGGATTACAAGGCGGGGGAGGGGTCTGAAAGTTGGAAAGGAAGTTAAAAGTCGAAAGTTCGTGTAACTTGGTTTCGCGGATAGCGGTTAAGTCCTGTTTACCGGTACAGCTATTCGCGCAGCACACGCTATTATCGCTGTGTCGCGTGGCGCGGCTCCCGGGATTAAACCTTGTACTTCTAGATGCATCCGCGTGAAAGGCAGTTTTAGCAATTTTCAGCTATACTCTAACGCTTCTGCACCTTTGTATATTTAATTGGATTAGTCGCAGGACTGTCGGATGCGCGTCCGCGATCGATAAGTATTATAGAAAAATACAATATCCTGATTGATTGCGAATCGAATGTATATGATTTGTTTGATTGATCGATTCGTCGCGAGCTTTGTCGACTATACCCATATAACATATGTCCAATCCACTTGTCGGACACAGCTCTTATTTTCCAATACGTTCATTTACGTATATCCCGCGATAATCGAACTGACGTTGTACATATACGTGTGGACAAGGTAAAATGACAGGTTTATACACAGATCACAAAGGAAATAATGACATTTATATGACCCAGGCATGGATAATAAGCGCTAATCCAGCGGCGAGTATCTCTAATTAATTATCAAAGCCGCGGCGTAAACGCGGGGACGAAAATGATCAATCGATCCCCGCGTGTCGACAAAGAAACGGCAGCCGCCAGCAAAGCTAAAATAAACCCTTCGTGTAGCCAAACATTAGCCTCCCGCCGTGTCTATTCAAACTCCAAATATAGGATTGCTGCTGCTGATGCTGCTGCAGTTAAAGAGGGATGGAGAGAGAGAGAGTATATGTATCTTTCAAATCGGCAAAAACTCTGTCTAGGTGCAGGCTAGGACGATTCGCGGATGAAAGGTTGAAAATAAACTTGCCGCGGAGTCCTCGCTGCAAAGCTCCCAACTTCCAGCCGCAGCGACAGCAGCAGCAGCAGCAGCAGCAGCAGCAGCAGTCTCTCCTTAAACTTTGGATTCCGCGGACGCGCGCGAGTCGAGGAGAGCCTCCGTCGCAGATCGAACCCATTGCACACACCTATACGTAGCCTGTCTCCCTCGAAAGTAACCAAACGACGACGACGAGGACGACGAGGAGTCGAGTAGAGGGGCGAAGAGAAGAAAAAGGGAAGGATAGGGCGCGAGGCCCCATCAGCAAGTCCAAGAAAAAGGAAACTCTCTTGCGGGGAAGCTGGCGCGCGCACTTGGGAAGGAGCGAGAGCGCTCGGTCTGTCAGCTAGTATAGGTTGGGCGAAAGTTTCGGGACGAACTCGGGCCACCTAATTAAGCGAGTTTCCCATTGCACAGCTGCTAATCCGGCTCCTCCTCCGTACTCCAACTAGCCTCTAAAACGTCTCCCTCGCTACACAAACATATAGACACACCTGCACTCGTATATAGCACGCGAGGGAGAGAGAGAGAGAGTCAAGAAGCGGTGAACCACAGCTCGCTCCACCTACACTATATACCGGTATTACTCCCTTTTTTTTTCTTTTTCTGTGCTCTGCGAGCGCGTATCTCCCCACTCGAGTATATTCGCCGCTAAAGCCACAAGTAGATGACCCCCGTCGTTATATATATATAGGGTGCTAGATCAAACGATTGCACGGGTCAAAGGACCTGCCTGCCTCTCTCTCTCTCTCTTGCTCTCTGCCTGTCCCCTATACACAGGATAGGTAAGTAGTGCGAGGCGGGCTGCGGTGGGACACACGCCGACGAGCCAAAGCCACCACCGACACTCGGCCTCTGTCGTCCTCGTTCTCGTTGTCGTCGTCGTCGTCGTCGTCGTCTTCTCTTGGCACGTCAGAGGAGAGAGAGAGTGAGAGAGTAAGCCGACGTCCATTTAACTCGCAAGGAGTCTACTGCCACTGAGGATTTGACGCTGCGGGGCGAAGGAGGAGGAGGAAGGAAGGAACTTGGGGTCGAGCTGTTGACGAGGTGTGCAGAGAGAACTCGGACTCGCGGAATGTGTCTGTAGCAGTTGCAATGGATTACCATCTAGCCTATATATGATACTGGAAGGGCCAACTATTTTGGAGGTGTGTGCGAACGCGAGAGGTGCCTTTTTTTTTTTTTTTTTTTTTTGGTCACAGCTGTGACGGCGTGACTGATTATTTCCGATATCGAGGTCAGCGGGACACTCTTTTTTTTGTTACGCTCTATAGAGGAATTTTTTTGCTCTTTATTTATTACTGTCAAAATGGATGTTGAAAGCACTTCGGAAAATTGCTTACCTTTCGCTTCCTACGCTTCAAACGATGTAGTTTGTTTCATTTCAAGGATTATATACGTCAGGGACTCAATCATATTATTGTACTTTGTACAAATATCCTTTTCTCCACAAGTGCAGAGGTCGAATAAAAAAAGTCTATACGATGTCCGCGCGCAGACTTACAATAAATATGACGTTCCAGTTTGAGCGAGTGGCACCTATCGCTGATTACATCACGTATTTCCTGTGTAACCGCTTTCTTCTTTTTTTCTATCCAAGCCATCAGAAGTTTTGAGACAGCGACGTGCAAGTTACCGGCGTTGTGATGACTTGCTGTACATCGTCGAAGATGATATGCTTCGTTTAACAGTGAGAAAGACACGATAGTTTGGCTGACAGTTGACTGGGACCGTACATAACTTCGTATCTCTTGAATAACAGTTGTTACGGTCATTCAATTAACGGAGCTACAAATCAATAAATCGACCGAGTGGCATTATTTAAACATGGTGACATTGTAAAACTCGATTGGTTCTGAATAACAGCTTGATGTACAATATTCAATCGTGTATCTATAAAGTGAAGAAGAATTTTCTACGGGGATTTAATTGTGATTCTTTTTAACAATGTCGAAACAAAAATAAGTATCAAAGCACGCGATAGCGCGCCGATGGCAATTATGAGTCATTGCAGACGAAGCCTAAGGCGGTGCACCGCGACCCTATTATACTTTGAAATGGAGTTCTTTAACCTCCAAAAAATTTTCTAATTGACTTCTTACGGTTAAAAACTTAAACAAGCAACATTTTCTCGATTTCGAAATAAAGATGTGAATTTTTTTTTGAAACTAGCTTCGTTAAGAATTTGTCATTATCAAGAACATTTCAGTTTTCGGAATCATCCACTTTCCGGTCCACGATGACGTACTTCCGGCGAATTTTGTTCGGCACAGCATATGTACTAATGTAAGTGAAAGAGAGCGAAGTACCTATAGAGTAGAGTAGAATAGAGTAGAGTAAAATTTTTATTGAGGGACCTTAGGGTATAACCCCATCTGGCCCAAATACTAAAATACATACATATACACAATTCATAAAATTAAATTTAATTTTGCTCTCTTTTAACAATTTGATATAAAATAAAATGTAATAAAATAAAATTAAGTGCAGGTAATTGGTAATTAAAACATCGCTTTTTTACAAATGATTATAAGAGTGATTATAAGCGCCTCCCCTCCTAGTCCTGACGATCACGCTCGAGTAGTGTAGCGTAAAGAGCCCTCTTAAAAGATAATATATCGCTTGGGATAAATGATGGTGGGAAAAGCGTATTCATCAGATCGGACGCTGTAACAATAAAAGACCCCTTCATAGCAGCCGTGCGTATAGGAGGATAGGTGGAGGCTCGCGGGGGAAGGTGAGCAGAGGAACGAACATGGATATCAACATTCAATCTTGTGAAACGTTTCGCGATATAGTGTGGATTGGAATTGGCGATGCTGTTGAATGCTAAAGACCCAACAAGAAATTCACGTTTACGCTGCACAGAAAGCCAACCCAACTCAAGTCGATGCGGGGTGACATGGTCACGTCGACCAATGCCGCCCACGACGAATCGGACACAAGTATTCTGCAGGCGCTGCAGATCCAGATTCCTACTTTTATCTGTGTCATGATAGAGGACACACATGTAGTCAAGGCAGAAGAGAACAAGGCTCTCAGCGAGTTCCTTACGAAGGCCCCTAGAGAGGGACTTACTGTGCCGGCGCAGACTCCTCAATGACCGGTTCGCGCGCCTTATCAATATTTTAATATGGGGCTGCCAATTAAGGGCAGGTGTTGTGACAAGGCTAAGCGAAGTAACAGACCTCTCGTAAGGAAGATCGATACCATTGATAGTTACTCTCTCAAGCTGATCGAAGTCAAGAGAAGAGATGTAAGAGGAACTACCCACCACCATGACCTTGGTCTTATTGAAATTCAAGAGCAAGTCGTTCTCAAGGGCCCAGGCAGCAATAGCGTTGCCATCAGCACTAAACAGGTTGACACCATGGTGGAAGTCAGACGACAAGACCGATAGATAGATCTGAATGTCGTCGGCATATATTATTGTTTCAGAGTACTTTAGGACCAAAGGTAGGTTGTTGATATAAATAGCAAAAAGTAGTGGGCCAAGGACACTACCCTGTGGGACACCTGCACTGATGGAAATCCAGTCCGAAACATTACCGACATCGTCCCTTACCGCGTGCTTCCTATCCGAAAGATAGCTATAGATGAGGGAAATGAAGTCATCAGAACAGTACATAGCGCGGAGTTTCCGCAATAATCGAGTGTCGAAACAGTATCGAAGGCTTTGGAGAAATCGAAAAATAGAAGAAAAATTATTTTCCTTGCAAGCTTGACTGGTTTGGAAAGGAGCTTTTTAGTATCTTCAAAAGCTTGCTGTGCATCCATCTGAAGCTCCTCTTCCCTTGTAGCAAGTCCGTGAGTTCTGCCACGGTGAAGGGGAGATGTGGAATGCACTCTCAAGGCCAGTTACATGTTCCTATAAAGACTTGAAACTGCCTTTTTGTGGAGGGGGTAGGAATGCTTAAGAGGGCGCTGATGTAGTACTCTTTTGCCTCATTTTCTTCTGCCGTTACTTTGAAACTCAAGTATTCGATGTCTGTACTATCGAACCGACATTTTTCCGGTGCTGCAGTTAATCCGTGAATGTTTAGTCTCTCTAAAACCCTAGAGAGGTGGTGAAGTATATCGCCATAATTTTTTGAATATATTATGACGTCATCCAAGTAGACCTTGCAGAACTTGTCCAGGTATCCCGTGAGGGCTTCCTGTGACATCAATCTCTGAAACGTTCCTGGGGCTCCTTTCAAGCCGAAACGCATCACCTGGAACTAGTAACATCCGTCGGATAGAGTTGAGAAGGTCGTATACTTCCTTGACTCGATCTCCATTGGGATCTGCCAGTAGCCGCTTTTTAAATCGATAGTTGTAAATATGATAGTGTCTCCGATGTCCTTGAGGGTATCGGTTATTCGAGGAATAGCTTGTGCGGTGTCCTCTGTGATGGCGTTTAATTTCCGGTAATCTACGCAGAAACGAGAACGGTCATTCTTCTTCTTGACCATGACGATTGGCGAGCTGTAGGGTGACGATGTTCGTGGCTAGTATTTCCTGAACCTGTTGGTCAATTTCTACCCTTTTCTGCTTGTAGTAACGGTAAAGGGGCAGCCGAAAAGCCTATTCCGAGGTTACCTTTATTGAATGCTTGACCTACTTGGTCTGTAGCAATCTTCCGCCGATAGGCATGAATACGTAGGTATGTGCTCAAATGACCTCCCTAAATTGGTTTGACAATGGTCCATGAAAGCCATGTTCCAGCTGCGGCTCTTCTCCTTTGGACATCGCTGCTGGGCCTGGCGATTGAACGATAAACGTCGCGGTTACGCGATTTGCACGGCTGATGTAAAGTACGTTCCGTGTCAGGTCCACTATGGCTTCTTCTTCTTTCAGCCGATGGAGCCCAAGGATACAGGGCGCTCGCAATTTAGGAGCTATTGATACTGTAATTGCAAATTGCTTTCCTTGTAATATGAAGGAGATTTCTGCTCAACCAATGACAGTCATTGATTAGTCTGAAGCCACGAGATTAGTATCGATAGCTAGTGAAGGGCGTCATTTTTGGTAAGTATTTTTCTTTAATGAAATTGTTAGTAGCCGCAGTATCATAGACGGTTGGTAACATCTCTCTTCCCAGATTAATTTGAATCTTTGGAAGGGCGCATGTCGGGTTAACGACGCTGCTTATTTTCGGCTGTTAGGGTTGTTGGCAGAGGCCGCCGGAGTATCTACCGCCTCCCTTCAATTTTCCGGTTGCCTGTTCCTTTGCTTTAAGACGTCACAGTCTCGATGGAAAAGTCGTCCTGAACAGTGCTAACTTTTTGGAGGGTCATTTTGATCAGGTTTCTTTTGAGAGGTCTTTGGTTTCTCCTCAGGTAGCTCTTTCTTTGGTTTAGCTCTTGGATGAGTTTCTTCCTCCTCATCCTTCTCCGCTTCTAAAGCTTTACCCAATAGTTCCGAAAAATCGGTGAACTGATGTGCTTGCATCAATTTCTGTCAGGACGGAATCATTAGATTTATAAGAATTGATACTATAGAAGCTTCGGGCTGAGTGGGTCGTACGCATTGGCACAACATATATTCCTGCTGTAGGAGTCACCTTACAGGCTCTTTCTCTCGTTGCTTTTTCCCATAAAGCTGGGTTACAAGGACGCTTTTTGTGGCTTCGCTGTCAAAATGATTTTGAATTAGCTCTTGAAAGCGCGGCCAGTCTATCCCCATGGTACGGTAGCACTGCCACCATTTCTCAGCTTCGCCCTTAATCCCCTTTTCGACTGCCTTAATCCTCTGTCTATCAGGGAGGTTAAAAGTGTTGATGTACTCTGCACATCGTTATAGATATGCCTCAGGATCATCATGTTCCCTTCCGTGGAATTCTGGTAGAGCTGGGCGGAGTCCGAAGCGAGCTAGGGTAAAGGTTTCCCAATTCTGCAATGCTGCTGCGGAGGGTTGGCTATGACTGGAATTTCTGGCTCTAGGAATATTCTGTCCTCTGGCGCTTCGGCTACATTATTTTCCAGAGCGCCTGCTCCGGAAATTTCTGCAACAATGACTTCTAGAATATGACTTCCGGCTATAGCTTCAGCTTGTCCAGTAGCTATATCTTCGAGAATGTTGTTCTCGGCGATATTGGCCTCCAGATGAGCTTCTTAACGGCATTTGTTTGGCCAGCGTCTTTGCCAGTCCGTCCGAGCTTCAACTCGGCTTCTTCTATACTGAGCCCCACGTTGGGCATGCCACTTGTTAGTATTTTCGGCTGTCTGTTGGGTGGGAGAGTGGAGAACCCTCCTCCCGCATTGGTCCAGGCTTCCGTGAGAATCGTAGAACCCCGGAGCGGCCTGCTCGACCTACCTCTCAAATCTCCCAACAGGGAGCTTGAGAGGCTGCGTTCGACTGCAGGAAGGAGGAGGACATGGCGGTGTCCGAGACGCGCGTTTGTCTGCGGACTAAAATGACTTACAAACTTTTAAGATTGATGATAAGTTAACAAGAATACTTGACAAATTCTAAAATGATTTCACAACTTTCTTTACCCAAATTTTGCCATAAGAAATTGGAAACTGATAAGAAATACTGATAAGAATAGTTTATCTAATTGGCATTAATGGGGCAATAGAAGCTTTGACAGCAATTTCTATTTATTTTATAACTTTCTTAACCCATTAAGTACCAAACGTACATGATGTTGGCGCTTGACTTTGATTTCTTACCTTTAGCTCAATTTTTCTTCGTTTTTGATAAAAATTGTTTCCCCAAGTATTTTCGAATATGCTCTTTTTGATGAATTTGAAGTTTTTTCAAAAGAACACAAAATAAAAAAAATATGGCCGATATAAACCAAAAAAACTGAAAATTTTCAAATCATTTTCTTGGTTTTTGCTCTGCCAAAAATAAAGAAAGTATCTAGATCATTTGATTTCAGGTTTAAAGGTGACATGGATGTCTACTTTTTCAAACCTATTTGTTTTTTTTTAAATCTTTACTAGAAAAAAAAATATGGCCGCTTAAAAATCGAAAAGTTTTTGAGATGTCTAAATATTCATTGTAAATGAATTTTTTGTTGGAAAAATTGACTTTTTATGATAAGAATGTTTTCAAAATCTATAAACATCAAGGACATCATTATTTAATGATAAAATTTTCAAAATATCGAATTACAGAGCGTACATAAAAATATCGACATTTTTTAATAATTTTATGGCATTTAACGATTGTAAATCAATTTTGAATGAAGTTATTATTACAACAAAACCTAATATAAAAAAATTTCTAATAATTCAAAATGGCGGATCCAACATGGCGGATTAAATATTTATTTTTCAGTATTTTTTATTCAAATTTCGCATAGGAGGGTTTTCGAGATCGCTAATCACGAATTTATTATTATTTTTGCAAAATTTAAAATAGCTGATCCAATATGGCGGATTTAATTTTGTATTTTATTACGTTTGTTAAATTGAATTATCATTTAACCGTTTCTAAAGCCACTAATCACGAAATTTATATTTTATTGTCAAAACTTATTGTCTAAAATAAATATAATATTGAAAGAAATAAAAAAAAAAACAATTTAACGAAATTTTATCTTTTAAGGTATGAGATTGATCCCTAGAAAATTTTCTTTGAACGTCGCTTAGCTAGTAAAGACCCATACTATTGCCCAATTTTCAAATCGAAATTTTCTATTTTTTTTTTAAATTTTAAAAATTTTTTTTAAAGACTTTTCAGGTTTTATATTTTTCTTGAACATTTTTGTTATTATTGATGTTTTGACTTATATTTGTGATGTATATTCTCTAAGTACATTTAATTAACGATCTTACAAATGATGATTTTGGAAACATTTTGAACAGTAATGCTTTTTGCATTCCTTGCAAGTGTAAAAAGTTCTTGTAGAACATCCATTTCCATTGCATAGCTTTCTGGTAATTGTTAATTCATGGACATGATTCTTTAAATATCCTAATTTCGCTTTTTTAACATAGTTGTCTACTATACTCTAAGCAAATTGTTTAGCAGACATTTTTTTCTTGCCTTTAGAACAAGCATTGTATGGTATAACAACATTTGCAACTGAAGACTGAATAAATCGTATCAGATCTGGCCACGTACATCTTTCGGATTTAATACAAGGGAGCAAGGTACTACAATACTGATCATGACAATCTACACCACCCATAAATAGATTATAAAGTCTAAATGCGAGTGGTAAAAGCAATTCCATTCTCATTTTTTTTCTTTTGAGTACCGTGATGCTGGTTTCATTGGAGTAACACCAGTAGCAGTTGAAATAAGTGAAACTTCTTTAGAATCAATAAGAGTGATAAAATTTGTACCGCTATTTTTTTCATGCTGAACTTTATAAGTGCCTCGAACAGAATTCTTTTCCATTACATTTTTTACATTGATTCTATCTTTTCTAATAACTCCAGTTGGTCGTAAACCAAGAGTCATAAGATGAACTAGGAGATCTGGGTTCGTAAAATAATTATCGGTCCAAAGATGATATTGTTCGATTGATCTTCGAAATTAAATCCGCCATATTGGATCCGCTATTTTAAATTTTGCAAAAATAATAATAAATTCGTGATTGGCGATAAATTTGAATAAAAAATACTGAAAAATAAATATTTAATCCGCCATGTTGGATACGCCATGTTAGATCCGCTATTTTGAATTTTTAGTAATTTTTTTTTAAATTAGGTTTTGTTGTAATAATAACTTCGTTAATAATTGCTTTACAATCGTTAAATTTACTGAAATGCCATAAAATTGTCAAAAATTATTAAAAAATGTCGATTTTTTTTATGTAGGTTCTATAATTCGACATTTTGAAAATTTTATCAAAAAATAATTATGTCCGTGATGTTTATACATTTTAAAAACATTCTTATAGTAAAAAATCAATTTATCCAACAAAAATTCATTTTTCATGAATATTTGGACATCACAAAAATTTTTCGATTTTTAAGCGGCCATATTTTTTTTCTAGTAAAGATTTTAAAAAAACCAAATAGGTTTGAAAAAGTAGACATCCATGCCACCTTTAAACCTAAAATCAAATGGTCTAGACACTTTGCTTATTTTTCGCAGAGCAAAAACCAAGAAAACTATTTGAAAATTTTCAGTTTTTTTTGGTTTAAATCAACCATATTTTTTTTTATTTTGTGTTTGATAATCAATTATTATCAAAAACGAAGAAAAATTAGCGAAAGGCAAGAAATCAAAGTCAAGCCCCAACATCATGTACATTTGATATTTAATGGGTTAAGGTCAATTTACATAATATCAAAAATGTAATAAAGAATTAATTATTTAGTTAGAAATATGAATTCGACATTATGCAGCAAAATATATATTTTACTTTTTATATTATCAAAAAGAGATTATATAGATACAGTAACTAAAGAGATTATTTTTTTTAATAGGATTTAATTCAAGATTAAATGTAATTGTGCTGGGGAAGAAACATCATACTTGCCACAAGTTTTACCTTTTTAACGGTAATTTTTATAGATTATACTTACTCCCCATTCCCCCGATTCAAATCATAAAAACACAAAGAACCGTACACTCTAAACTCTAAAGAGTAAAAGTTGCCGCTAAATTGTAGAAATATAGTATTTACTCCATGTGTAAAGCGTGAAACGTTAATTTTCTACTTTGTCTGAGAGAAAGTTCATAGTTTACTTTTATAAGAGAGTAAATTAGTTTGTTTACTCTAATATAAAGAGTAAATTTTCAATTTTTTAATTTACAAGCGTAGAGTTTTGAGTCGACTAATATTTTACGCTTTACTAAGGGGTAAAATTATAAATTCATACTTTACTATAGTAGAAAAATGTAGTTTATACTTTAAAAAGAGTAAATTAATAAATTTAATCTTTCCCAGAGAATGGAATTTAATGTTTTCACTTTAGAACGGTATAGTCGATATCAAACAATGATTTACTCTTTTACAGAGTGTCATCTTTAAAATGTATACTCTTTAAATAAGTTATAAAAATAATAATTTCTATAATTTTTTTCTTAACCCAAGATCAGCACAAATCTGTATAGTTTTTATTTTTGCTTGATTCAAAATTTCTTTTGCGCGGTTCCCGATTATACTGTGTGTATAAAGATATACAATGTTAACTCTTAACCAATAACAGAAATTATATTGGACGCGTCAGTCGCATGTAACGGCTGTACCTATAAGTGAGGTTATAAT